>CM062869.1:8379268-8533262 GCA_031772225.1 Eubasilissa splendida
AAAAAGGCCATTTTTTCCGCGTCACAAAAACATTCCGCCCGGCATTCCGCACCACTGGATTTTCCACGTCACTGCACCAACGGACCGCCGCGTGGAGGGGGTAGCGGGCCGCTGCGAGACTCCGCCCCCGCCGGCGCGCAGACTATGCCGCATTTAGTTTTACGAATAACTAGTTGTAGAAAATTATATTTTATAAAAATGTTATGTTAATAAATAGAGAATGGAGGGGGCGATCGCCCGGCGATAATATTATGCACCTCAAAAATCATTCAGGTATTGAAAACGAGTTTTCCAAGTTTGAGGTGCGATAATTAATTCCCCGGGCCATCGCCCCGGATAAGACTTATCAGGCATCGCGAGGAGCAATAAAGACTATAAGAAAAAATACTCGCGGTGCCTGAGAAAGTAAAAATGTGAAGAGGAGAAGAGAAATGCCGGAGAAATTCAGAATCTGCCGTCCTCCACTTCGTGGCGAGAAAAATGAACAAAGTTTCGAGATCTCGCCGCCAGGGGGTGGCTGCGCTGGACCGCAGCGGGGCGGCAGGGGGACGGATCCGGCATTCTGATTGGAGGAGATCTCCTGGAGCCCGTGGCGCTCGTAGGATTATAATATGTTAAATAAATAATGGTCCAGTGGCTGCAAAGAGCACTCTCGTTTCTACTCTCGCTTCGTGCACCACTGGACTTAGAAAAAAGCAAATCTCGTCTTTCATTCATCTCTCATCATTGGACCCCTGCTATCATCACTACCACCGAATCTTCTGGCTTCCTGACTTTGCAACGACTTTGGATCACGGACCTGGAAATTCACACGACAACGGCTGCTACACTGGACAAGATTTTGGACCCCCCTGGACCGCTGCACCACGCTGCAGACAATCTTCATCCGAGCTACCAGAGCGAACCGGCGAACCACCCCTACGTTTACAGTTCTTGTTTCCTGTACGGAACAAGTGGTCCTTCGACACCGGATTGCCGCTTCGCTCTGCAACTAGCAGATATTCCACATCATGTCGCGATCTGGATTACGATCGGGACACGCTGAAGAGCAGGAGAAAATAATGGAATCCGAGGAGCAGAGACACGAGCCATCGGACTCAGACGCACCCCAGTCTGAGGATGACCGAGGCTCGCAACGAGAGTCATCGACGACCGTGACCGAGGACACCATCCGCCAGCTGAGGGCGGAACTCCGTCGGAGTGAGCGGCAGCATCGTCGCCTGATCAAGGAGCTGCAGCGTGACCACGGCGAGGCGCTACTCCGAGCACAGGCAGTCACGGTCGGCGCCGAGAATCTCGGCAGAGTGGCGGCCGGAGCCGCCACACAGCAGCCCGATTTGGCGGCCCTGAGAGGGGCAGTTCAGCATCCCGATTCGGCGGCCCTGAGAGGGGCAATTCAGCATCCCGATTCGGCGGCCCTGAGAGGGGCAATTCAGCATCCCGATTCGGCGGCCCTGAGAGGGGCAATTCAGGATCCCGATTCGGCGGCCCTGAGAGGGGCAATTCAGCATCACGATTCAGCGGCCCTGAGAGGGGCTGCTACATTGGACGCAGCACCAAGCGCAGGACCGAGCGCGGCATGGCCCGCCGCGCCGGGAACCGCTTGGGCAGCAGGACCGAGCGCCGCACAATCCGCGGCGCCAGGAACGGGACGGACCGCGCCGCCGGCTGGGGGCCAGCAGGCGGTCTTCCCGCTAGACATCGGAGGCATCGGGACCACGGGCAGGACGCCGCAGGCTCACTCGGACGATACCGTGCAGACACCGCCGCCGGATGGGGCCGCGGCGCACGGTACCACTTCATTCACGAGGGAGTGGGTTCGCGACCAGCGGGACCCGATGACAATGGTGGCAACCGCCATCTCCGATGCGATCCGGTCGGCGAGGTTTGGAGAGAGCCCGAGGACACACTCGGGCCAGGACGAGCCGCGCATGAACGCCTTCATTGCGCGGCAAGCGGTGGCAAAGGACTTGCCGCCGTTTAGCGGAGACCCGCTAGACTGGCCGACCTTCAAGGCGCAGTACGATCAGTCCACAGTTCTGTGCGACCTGTCGGCTGCCGAAAATCTGCTGCGCCTACAGAGAGCCCTGAAAGGGCGGGCCCGAGAATCGGTTGCGGCGCTCCTGATTGAGCCCCGCAATGTACCCGAAATCATGGCCATATTAGAGAGGTGGTACGGCCGGCCAGACAAGATCGTGGACTGCATGCTGGAACGAGTGAGGCGCCATCCCCGCCTCGCCGACACGGCCACTACTGAGGCGATCGTGGAATACGCGGTCGCCGTGAGGAACGTGGTGGCCACAGTGGAGAACTGCAACGGCAAGCAGCTGGCATCCGCGCAGCTGCTGACAGAAATGGTTGGCAAGATGCCAACATGTTATAAAATGTTTTGGATGGGCGAGCGCCGCGGCATGACGAAAGAAGTCACTGTGCACGACTTCTCCGCCTGGCTGACCGAGCTGACGGCGGAGGCACCGCATACCGGGTGCCTGGAGCCGGCGGCGCACGCACAGAAAGGGCGCCGGAGCGCCCAAGTGTACGCCACTAGTGAGGGGGATAGCGAGCCCGACATGAGTGCGCCCGCCGAGGCGAGCGCAGGCTCGGGCCGCAACTATTCAAGCGCGGGTGCATTCGGCGAGGAGACACTTCGCAAACGTGTGTGGTGCTCGATGTGTCAGTCGGCCAAACACGGTCTCGCCGATTGTGTGGACTTCGCCCGGCAAACGAAGACGGACCGGTGGCCGATAGTGCGGGACAGCCACGTCTGTTTCATATGTTTGAACGCGGGGCACCGGTATCAACAGTGCCGGGAGAAGCGATGCGGTGTGGGTGGGTGCCGCGCGCCGCACCACAAGATGCTACACGGGGCGCTGCGCGCAGCGGCGCCGGCCGCGGCATCGAACGCGCCCCCGGGGGGGCAGAGAGCGCTACATCAAGCGCGGACATTGTGGCGAATACCTGGGACGAGAATCCATCGATTCTGTTAAAAATGGTTCCAGTGAGAATTCGAGGACCCCGCGGGCAAGTGAATGTGCACGCACTCTTGGACGAGGGATCGACGGTGACATTGATCGATGCCAAAGTGGCCAGTGCCGTGGGGGCCCGAGGACCGGTACGTGAACTCCGGATTCGCGGGGCGAGCGGGATGTGTGCATCGGATGCCCGCTCGCAGACAGTACACTTGACAGTGGCGGGTGACGGCGGCGAGTACTCGCTGAGGGCGAGTACCGTGCGCGGGCTAGCGCTGCCCGCACAATGGACGATGCCGGCCCGGGAGAGAGGGGCGCGCGCGGGCCGGGAGGCTGCAAAGAAGATTATGCCGCAGTTATTAATCGGGCAGGATCACGCGCACCTTATTGTCACCCGAGAGGTGAAGGCGGCGCACGAGTCGAGGATCCTGTCCCGTACGGCCCTGGGGTGGACCGTACACGGCACCGCGGCGCCGCATGAAGTCGAGGCGAGCGCCACCATTTTGACACTCGCCAGAATGCCGAGCCCGGCCGCCGATACCCGCCTGGAGGCGCTGGTACGACGGCCCTACGCGGTGGATTCACTGGGGGTGACCGCCGCAGCCCGGGTAAATACAGAGGATGCCCGGGCCACCGAGATAATGGCAGCAACTACGCGCCAGTCACCTAGCGGCCGCTGGGAGACAGGGCTCCTGTGCAAGCGGAGCGACGCCGGTCTACCGAATGATCGACAGTGCGCGGTAAGCCGGCTGGCCGGCATCGAGAAGCGATGCGGCCGAGACCCGGCATATGCGGCCGCGTATGGGACCTGCCTGGAAGTGAGCGAGCCGTCGGACTCAACCGCGAGCGGAGAGCCGTCCGAGACCCGAGCTCGCCCAGCGCAGGCGAGAAGTGACGGACCGGGGACATCGAGCGCGGTGCGAGCGAGAGCGGAGATCACAGCTCTCGCTCATGTGTTACGGGACACCGCGAATGACACGGCCGACATACGGGGAGAGCAGGAAGGCGCTATTGCTCCACTGGCGGTGGGAGCGAGCGCCGTGGCTCTCACTCGGGACATGGAAGCGCCGGGAGCGCAAGAGCGAGTGAGAACCCAGACGGGAGATCTCACTACCGCACGGAGGCGCGGAACGAGACCGCGTAGGAGAGCGCGCAGGAAGGCGCGTGTCGCTCCGGACGGGATTCGAAAAAATACGGATTCAGCTCCTGCCACAGTAGGAGAAATCCGGGAAAGAGAGTGCCTCATACGCGCCGTGCGGCGGGCGCTTGAGGCCAAGCTGGACGGCGGCGGGAGACTACGACCCGCCCGCCACGAAGTAATCCTCCTGCCGACCCGGAGACCCGGGTCCCAGGCGGAATAAATGCGACGAATAGCTGTGCTGCCTGAGGAGTGCGGCGGAGCCACACGGGGGGAGTGTTCCGCACAGCATCGCGGACCACGGACGCGGTAGAAAGTGGCCGAGAAATGTATGGACAACAAGGCCATTTTTTCCGCGTCACAAAAACATTCCGCCCGGCATTCCGCACCACTGGATTTTCCACGTCACTGCACCAACGGACCGCCGCGTGGAGGGGGTAGCGGGCCGCTGCGAGACTCCGCCCCCGCCGGCGCGCAGACTATGCCGCATTTAGTTTTACGAATAACTAGTTGTAGAAAATTATATTTTATAAAAATGTTATGTTAATAAATAGAGAATGGAGGGGGCGATCGCCCGGCGATAATATTATGCACCTCAAAAATCATTCAGGTATTGAAAACGAGTTTTCCAAGTTTGAGGTGCGATAATTAATTCCCCGGGCCATCGCCCCGGATAAGACTTATCAGGCATCGCGAGGAGCAATAAAGACTATAAGAAAAAATACTCGCGGTGCCTGAGAAAGTAAAAATGTGAAGAGGAGAAGAGAAATGCCGGAGAAATTCAGAATCTGCCGTCCTCCACTTCGTGGCGAGAAAAATGAACAAAGTTTCGAGATCTCGCCGCCAGGGGGTGGCTGCGCTGGACCGCAGCGGGGCGGCAGGGGGACGGATCCGGCATTCTGATTGGAGGAGATCTCCTGGAGCCCGTGGCGCTCGTAGGATTATAATATGTTAAATAAATAATGGTCCAGTGGCTGCAAAGAGCACTCTCGTTTCTACTCTCGCTTCGTGCACCACTGGACTTAGAAAAAAGCAAATCTCGTCTTTCATTCATCTCTCATCATTGGACCCCTGCTATCATCACTACCACCGAATCTTCTGGCTTCCTGACTTTGCAACGACTTTGGATCACGGACCTGGAAATTCACACGACAACGGCTGCTACACTGGACAAGATTTTGGACCCCCCTGGACCGCTGCACCACGCTGCAGACAATCTTCATCCGAGCTACCAGAGCGAACCGGCGAACCACCCCTACGTTTACAGTTCTTGTTTCCTGTACGGAACAGTATTGATACAGTGCTTGATGAAGTTGTTTGAAACAGTCTCATTATATAAATTGCGAGAACATTACACAATTAAATCTAGCTTAATTACATAAGGGAATTACAGTTAGGTGTACTCTGGAGAATTTCTCCCGACGTTCATATAAGGCTTCATACGCCCTTAAGAAGGCTTTGCGGTGCAGTGCGAAACGGAGGGTAGAACAATTAAGGTACACTTTATAATAATTCATATTTTGCATAGATCTGTACGGAGTTGAATTTATCTTTATGGTGTTATTTGTGGCTCTGTATGGGGTTGAAACGTTAACCTTGAGAAGCAAAACATAAACATAATATATTGCGTTAGAAATTTGATTCCAGTGCCACAATCTATTGAGAAATGTTATAAATCAAACGGTCCAGAGAGGGTGCAAATCCAAACATTAGTTAGCTTGTAATACCATTTAAAATTATGCCAGTTGTTTGATGTCAACTTGAGAGTTGTGTATGCCTCTTCAATCTTTCCTATATCTCTATAATCTTTTGTGCCAGGAAGCTTTTATTACCTGAGCACCTTTATTTTGAGTTGTAGTTTATGATGTATATATTAATTATTAGAAAAACATATTCTTATTGTGAAGTTGTAATTATTCAGAACAGACGGTCTGTGATATTTTAAATATGAATTAAATATATTAATTAGAAAGATGTACATATAAAATCAATTTTATCGAAAAATATTGTTTTTGCGCCACCGGAATTCGAACCTGGATCTCTTTGCGAAAATTGTCGCTAAAAATATTGTCGCTGTAACATAGTTGGATAATGCACCTTTCCCGGTTAGGAAAGAGATCCAAGTTCGAATCCCGATGGCGAAACAACAATACTTTTCGATAAAATTGATTTTACATGTACATCTTTCTAATTAATATATTTAATTCATATTTGTATATCAATTTGTGATTATTTCCTCGGATTACGATTTATAAGACCAGATACACTTACTGTATAAATTTTACACCGTGGGGGTTGTGAATCTACTCACCCTATATATTTTTGTATATAAACTTCCTCAACTATTTCCATTATTTAAAAAAATAATCACTTCAATGTGCCGCACTTTTCCCACCAAAGCAATTTTACTAGATTAATGAGCAAAATAACTAATTAATATTGTCATATTAAGCAGATCGATAAAGACATTTTCATTATTTTAAATTAGTTGTAATTGCATCTATTCTTCCAATATATATGAAACGCTTTCAACATCGGCTATCCTAAAAGGTTACATTCCGATTTTTAAAGACTTAAATTATAAAAGGGTTAATTATCGTTTTATCAAAGTTTCAATGTCAGCATGGGTGAAGTTTGTGAACAGTTCAAAGTTTATGTCGATGATTTGTATGTCACGCACCTTACTTTTGAGATGTACACTGTTGAGATGACAACTTGTTCGATGTGGTATTAAACCACGCCAGTTACCACTCGTCACGGCTCGCCTCGTGCTGGATGACACTTTTAATACAAGAAAAATGTACTAACATAGCAGCGGGTCATTTACAATCTGCGCGCGATTTCCCAACTATTCCAATTATTCCAACTTCATCACATACATATCTTGTATTATAAATTTCAAAGTTTTACCAAACTGCAGAACAGTTTTAAGGCAAGGATTCACAAAATAATGAATAGTGTTTATACAACAAACAATAGAAAATAAAATATTTTATTATATAATCAATATTATCGATAAATATTGTTGTTGCGCCATCGGGATTCGAACATGGATCTCTTTCCTAACCGGGGAAGGTGCATTATCCAACTATGCTACAGCGACAATTTTTTTAGCGACATATTTTCGAACTTATATGTTATCTTTTTTGATATTAATACATTTAATCGTTGCATTATTTGAAAGAGCCATCTACCTTATTTTTACAGAATCTCAAATTGATTTTATATGTATATCTTTCTAATTAATATATTTAATTCATATTTCAAATATCACAGACCTATGTTCTGAATAATTACAACTTCACAATAAGAATGTGTTCTCCTAATAATATTATATTAACTTATATTGTAAACTGCTATATTACCTTGCATTGTGTATAATACTTCATTACTACTTTTCCTGAATATATCTGTTGATTTTTATAATTAGTTAAATTAATTAAAAAGGTAACATATAGGTTCGAAAATTGTCGCTAAAAATATTGTCGCTGTAGCATAGTTGGATAATGTACCTTCCCCGGTTAGGAAAGAGATCCAGGTTCGAATCCCGGTGGCGCAACAACAATATTTTTCGATAAAATTGATTTTATATGTATATCTTTCTAATTAATATATTTAATTCATATTTAATATAATATTAATAGAAGAAGATTAAAACTGTCTGGATAAAGGGTGAAGGGAGGTTGAAACTATTGTTGTGGTAAAAAGGAGCGCAAGATGTGTTTGTAGGTAGAATGATTGGCTAAAATTTAAAATATTGTAATTCATAAAAAAAAACTCTTTTGGCGTAGTTGAAAAAGTCAATTTCTGTTAACTTCTCATTATGGTATTCGCCTGAACGGTGAATGAATGAATTGAACATGTAAGATATTCTACTTCTAGGAATGTGGAAGAGTGCAGACTGGCGGGTTGATCTTGATGGTATGTGAAAGGATATTAGCTCTATTTGGTTGGGTTAGTCAATATGGACTATATATAAAGGAAACAAATAATTACATTTTTAGGGTGTTCACTGGGGTTCTCTTTATTTTGCATGATATTTAATAATTCTTTATTTAGCAATATTTGAATATGTCCAAGAATACACAATTACAGGATTTTCACCTACAAAGGCACTATTATTAATAACAAATAATAGATATCTCATAGAGACGAAGGTATTTTTTATTAATGGAAAAATATGAAAGAATGGGTAATTACGACCTGTTTTCGGCTGGCTAAAGTGATAACTTTACACAATGTAACGTTCACCATTCCACTCAATCAACCTCCATATCTATCAAATTTTTTAAGGTACGTCATTACTCATACGCCCATATTTTTCCATTAATTAAAATAGCTTCGTCTCTATGAGATATCTATTATCTGTTTAAAGTATATATAAAGATTGAAGTTAATGGTGCGCAAATTATAATCGGGAGACGTCGATAGATAGAGCGATAAGTTGTGGCTCAGACCGTCGCGCGGTCAGTACCCTGCGTCTTTACGGCTGGTGGGAGTTGAGTTGTAGGTACCGCCGTGCTAGCACAGAATCTGCCTGCTGTCCGCTTGGCATTCCGCGTTATGCCCGGTTCGTACTCTATGCGTTCGTCTTTAAATTCGCAATCCTATTGAGAGCCACCATTGCTAGCTGTCGCGAGACAGATGAGTGTCTTCATTCTCTAGAAACTACGTACTGAAAAAGACCTCCATACCACGTAATAATAAATAATGATTGCGTACTTTGGACATGGTACTACAATAGATGGAGACTGCCTGAAGAAATTAAATATCCCTGGGAATGCTCAAGACGTCGATGAACAAGTCTGAAAATAGACCGAGGCATCGCTACGTGGCCCAGAAACTACGCAAACCGCAAGGGATAATGAAAAAGTTCCGTTACAACTAGACCGCGCGATGAGAGGAGCCATACACCAAGTCTTCTGCCTGACACTGTTGGGCAAAATTAAAGCGAAGAAAAAGTAATTTTAAATACTAAATAAATGTATTAATTAGATCGAAAAATATTATTGTTGCTCTACCGGGATTCGAACGTGGATCTCTATCCAATCCGATAAAGGTGCATTAACCAACCATGCTACAGCAGACAGTACTTTTGTAGACAACTTTTCGAACCCATTTGTTACACTTTTCAAATTAATATATCTATCGTTAAATTATTTGAAAGCCATTATTTTTACGGAATCTCAAAGATGGTTAATGCATTCTGAATAATTACAACTTCACAATAATAATGTGTTCTCTTTAATAATATATATATATATATATATATTATGTATCGATTTACTCAAAGGTATTTGAGATTCCGTAAAATAAAGTTGATGGCTTTCAAATAATGGAACGATAGATGTATCAATTTGAAAAGTGTAACATATGAGTTCGAAAATTTGTCTACAAAATACTATCTGATGTAGCATTGTTGGTTAATGCACCTTCCTCGGATCGGATAGAGATCCAAGTTCGAATTCCGGTAGAGCAACAATAATATTTTTCGATAAAATTGATTGTATATGTATATCTTTCTAATTAATACATTATATTAGTATTTAAAATATCACAAACCTATGTTCTGAATAATTACAAATTCGCAATAAGAATGTGTTTTCATTAATAAAAAGGAATTCCTGATCAAGGAACCTTGCAGGAGAATTGATTCGCAGAGTCCACAACGATCCTGGGCACCAAGAATTGATCATATTTAGATCGTCCACCTGACATTAGGCAGGACAATAGAAAAATATATAACATGTTGGAATTATTTATAATATCATTATATACGGTATCCTCTCATTATTTGTCCATTCGTACGATAAGCTACATCTTTCCCTATCATTTTACATATATTTTTTGGATCATTTCAATATCCCTTTACAGCACCACTCTCGTACATATTCCTTTCTTCGACATTTGAACACTTGCCCCTTTTCCGTAAATTCATTGCCAGTATATTTAGAATTCTCCCCTAGCATTAAAGAAATCCATTTCAATACAACAACCCCTCCATCTCGGGGTGAGCTCAACATGTCGGGAAATATCGATTATTCAATTTCCCGAGGAAGATTCGATGTTCTGTCAGCCTTATCCAAAATCCAACATTTGCTTATATCAAATAAAATATACTTTATTACAGATCAAACGCGGTTTATTGAAACAAGTTTCCAATTTAATAACATTATTTTTGTAACATTCAATATAAGTAATCATCAATAAGACAATGATGGCAAACCCACCGCTTACCCAGGACCGATGCAATAAGCTCAAAGCTCATCCGATATCGCACAGCTGCCAAAACAAAATTTGCTCTCATTTTCCTCGGCTGACTCACTTTATTTGTAAATAATATTTACAATACATTTAAATAAATAGCAAAACATGTATATGTATAAAAGTGATAATATGAATAATACAATTAAAATTGAATAGCATGGATAGAATAGTTGACAGCGAGATAGACAAGGCGGGGGAGAAGACCCTGCACGCACCACTGCCGACAGACTTAACCCACAAGAACAGTACATCGCAGATTATATTCGCCGCCAGGTTGGCATTATTTTCTTCTAAACTTATCCAGGCCGTGCTGAATCGCAATTCAACAGGGCTATAGCTGCTAGGCAACTATGATGGTGGCTGCTGCGCGACCAGGGTTTCCGCATAAACTATTTTTCAACGAAGAAATTTTTGGCAGTAAATACAGTGCATTAACTTTTTGAAAATATAGTTGCAATATATTATTATAATTAAAACATATCAGACGCTTTCAAGTAATCATCGTAATATATATAGATATATGCATAAATGATGAGGATAATGTAAATATAATATTTTTTTTAAATAATGACAAAGTGGATTCAAACCGCAGACTAATGAAACATATACATAACACTATTTTGTTTCCCTTTTCATTTTTTTATTATTTTTAATATGTACTATTTTTTAGTTTATTACGTGTATGTTTATTTTAATATAAAATTATTTTTGTTTATCGCTTTGTTTGACCATACTATTTTTTAGTTTATTGTGTATTAGTTATTTAATTCCGAAGAAACTTCACTGGTGTTATTTTTATATATTATGTTTCTCTAAAAATAAAAAAATAAATATTAAAAATGTTTTTTTTTTATATTACATGTATTCTAAATAGCTTGTTTGAAAGTATTGATGACGTAGCTAAGCGTAGAACTTTGGCCCTTGCAGTAGACTAATCAGCGGAATAACTTAACATTACTAAGATACTATTATCCCTCTGGTAAATGGACAGAGAATTATCCGCCTAAATAATGACTGCGCCGTTTAACCCCCGAGTACAATACTTTGTAAGTTTAATGGTGGGAGTTAGTAATGACGCGTTTTTAGGATATTGAATAACTTCGGCACTGAATAACTTTGGTACTTTTGGTAACTTTCGACTTTTGAATAACTTTTGTACCTGCCTGATCCGCTGAGAGTAGCATCTGGTCCATATTTTTTAGTGTTACTACAATCGGATACCTAATTTTACAAATAGATATTTATTATTTCTAGATTTGCTACTGTTAATTCATGGTGAAATTATATTTTAACAATTTATTAAAATTATTAAGAAAAACACATTTGTAATAATTCAGAACATAAGTCTGTGATATTTTAAATGTGTTAATTAGAAAGATATACATATAAAATCAATTTTATCGAATAATATTGTTGTAGCGATACCGGGATTCGAACTATGCTACAGCGACAGTACTTTTGACGACAAATAGTTGTAAAATGCTCCTTCCCCGGTTTGGAAAGAGATCCAGGTTCGAATCCCGGTAAGGCAACAACAATATATTTTATATATTTGTTTTATTAACCACTAAATTGAGTTTAAATACATCTACCGGTTTTTTTTTTTTAAATAGATTCTGTCAATGAAACAATATATGATTTAGTTAGTTATGACATCCTGAAGAAGAAAATGGTATTTTTCGAAACCGGTAGATGTATTTAAACTCAATTTAGTGGTTAATAAAACAAAGATAATAAATAAAAATATGAATTTTAACCACAAATATAATATTGCTAATTTTAAAAGTATAATATATTTTTCGATAAAATATCTTTCTAATTAATATATTTGATTTATTAAAACACCTTTTAACGTACATTACCAGTTTCAACCTATCACGGCCATCTTCAGACTGGTACATTGTTCTCTTAAGCTAGGATATTTATACAATTCAATACAGGGGTGTTTTAAAGTGAGTCTATATAATTAGTAAATTAGTGCTAATTTGACTCTAATGTTGGGATTTTGTTTAGTACTATTACATGAACTTGTAAAATTTTTAATTTTACCCCCATATTAGGTATGTTTCCTTTAAAATTAATTGAATATCCATCAACACTGTATTGTCTCATCCCTTAATGTTCTGTCTATCTGTATATGTATTCTGTCTCTCTCTTTCGCATATAATTTTATATTCTGTCTCCCTTGATGTTCTATTTAACTATTGTATACATGTATTCTATCTCTCTATTTCACGTGTAATTTTATATTCTATCTCCCTTTTTACGTATATATAGGTGCAATCTTTTTGTATTTATGATAAGCGAAACCGATTGACGTATAATAAATTTCGTAGGTTCATACAAAGTGATTGTTATTTTATTTAATATAATATATCAAGCCACAAAGTGATTGCTTTCTACGAAAATAAAATAATATACGTTGAATGTGTGTATTAATGTGCATTTTATAAATATATTTATGAGCCTTAGACGGCATTTCAATTAGGAGATTTTTTTATTTATTACATCATCCACGTCGATCCACCATAACTAAGAATCGTCATCGCCATGAACTTCTACTTACTATGACTTTGTTTTTCTACTCTTTTTGGCATTCTGCAGACCTTAGGCCTGTTACCTATTCCATTTGGTGGATCCAAAGGGTGGGCGATCTTGGACCATCAACGCCACATGTGATCCCTTATCGGATTTTTACAAAATATCTATTTTCTTACAGAATGATGGGTCTTAATTTAAAAAAAATAATAAATTAAATTACACCTTAAAGTTTCGAAATTTTAACATTTTTATTTATGACACATGAAACACTTTATCTGTGGTTTAAATTTTAAGATTTCTGTAAAAGGCGTGGTTTCCAATGAACTACGGTATAATTATTCAAAATGACCCAAAATGACCCTTGAGTCGAAAATATTTTTTAAAAAAATCGTTAAAAACTAGAATATAATAATATCAATAAAAAATCCATAAAACGTATCCTCATCAACATGTGTAGGCATGTTTTCCAACCTTCAATCTCTTGTACGATCGACCTTGTACAAAACCTTCTAATCCGAATTATATAACCTTTAAATATCAGCCACTCTATCCGAATGTAAAGCGCACCTTTCAAGTCTATATCTATCTAACTATCTATATAAAGAAGAGTGTTTGTTGGTGGATTTGTTTATTATTTATACAAATTTACAGTTTTATTCCGAGCTTGATGAAACTTTGCCTACATGACCTTCAAAACAAGAGGAAAGTCACTGTCTACATGAGATATCTAAAAAACACCTCCATCCCCTTTTCCCACCGCTTAAATCAGAAATTTGGTAATTTTTGGTGAAATTTTACACATTTGACAATCAAAATAAGAGTAAAATTACTGTTTACCTGAGATTTCGTATAAACTCCCCCCATCGCCCTTTCCCGCCCCTTAAAGTAGAATTTTCGTGCTTCTTAATGAAATTTTGCACACTTGACGTTCCAAATAAATTTCGAAAAAACTACCCCCATCCCTTTAAATGAAACCTCTTCATTGAAGCCCGAGCAACACTGGGTACTTCAGCTAGTAACTGATAAAGCTAACCCCTTTAAATTATCTTATCTCTATTATATTAAAGGCTGGTAATGTTGATGATGATGGAAACATGATAATTGACGTACAAAAGTGTGAGAGGTACATGTGTGTATGTGTGTGTCAGATGAGTGGTGGGGGACAATGCTAATAAGAGGCCGTCTCTGGGAGAACGAGTCTCTTTCCATCGCCACTTCTCTGAGTTATATAATTATTAAACACTATAAGCACTTATTTAAAATAAAGTGTAATTGTTACAATCGGACACTGAGTTATTATTCCAAGGACTCAGCCCGAGTAACTCGAAAGTAAAAAGAGAAGATAAGAACCCCGAGGGAATCTGACGGTACTTGTAAAGTCACCTCAGTGGCGCAGCCAGTTACTACAAAAAGAATTACAATAATATATATATGTTTAGCAGACATTTGCCACAAGTCATCGTAAAATGTGACATTAAAACAAAACGAACCGTTGGTCCTGCTAGTGATTGTGAATCTTCGACTTTTTTTAGATTCTCGAGAATATTAAATAAAATTCTCGAGAAAATTGAGAATTTTCAAAATTTATTAGGAATATTGTACATTAATTTTTTGGAATATTTCAAACTAAACACTTCACAAATAAGACAGATAAAAAATAATATATATCACGAATCAAGATTTATAACAAGAAAACATATTTTTGCATACAAGTATAGATGCCGGAAGAATCTCAGGACAGGAAGGAATAGGCATTCACCTCCAATCCAGATTCTGCTAGCACCTCCAAAATGTGGACTGTATATTTTTCAATCATTGTGTCCGCCAAGTATTCCCACAAGTATAGACACGAAGTCTCGAGACTTGTATAACAGTATTAACTGTTACGTACACGTTGTAACCATACAGGTTCAAGGTCGTCAATCGACTGGTCAGTGGCGAGGCCGGTAGGGGAAGGGAAGGGGGAGAAGGCACGAAGCATTATTTTCGTTCAACCTTCAATATATTTAAACACAAATATATGTCCCAAGCACATATATACATACTTACTTACTTACCATCATGTTATTTCCTCGCGGGTGTGGGCAGAGAGGATAGAGCGCCACACTCTTCTGTCCTGACACACAATTCTCCCCTCATCCACATTCATACATCTTCTCATATAAGCTCGACGATTATTGAGACTTCTAACAGGTCCATCCTCCAGTATCTGGTTTACCTGAACGTGCCAAGTCAACCGTGGACGTCCTCTACTTCTGGTGTCATCAACATTTGCGTCATATATCTTTCTTACCATTCTCTCCTCATTCATCCTTTCCATATGATCTTACTCACTATACTAAGATCAGCTTTTCATTCTTTCCTTATTTCTTCATTCTTTACTGTGTTATAAATGGATTTGCCACATATACGCCTAAGTGATCTCATTTTCACTGCATTCAGTCTACTTTCGTTCCTCTTCTGCCAGCTCCAGGCCTCACTTCCATACTTTCATACATCGGTACCAGGACTCCATTGTGAACCGATAGTCTTGCCTCAGTTGATAAGTTCCCATTAGCTATAATTCCATTCTAAGCGCCGTTCACTTTATTTCCTGCAGTCACCCTCCTTTCAATATCTCTTTCTGTCTTTCCGTTTCTATCGAATGTATATTCGTATTACCCAAATACACAAACTCATCTACTTGTTCCAAACATTCATTACCTCCAAGTATTTAGCTTTCCTCCTTCTCGAATACCATCACTTTCGACTTGTTGACATTCATAATAAGGTCCCTTCCTTTGCATACATCGTACATTCTACTCACTAGCCTTTGTAATTCTTGTTCATAATTCGCATACAATAAACAGCATACAATCAAATCGTATATATATATATATATATATATATTATACATAAACAATTTCTCGGGAAACAAGATTCTCGAAATTTCAAAATAAAAAATTCTCGAGAAAAGAGAATCAAAATCGTTCAGAATTTCTCGAAAACCTGCGTGCAGATCTGCCAATCTTTAGATTTAGTCGTTCGAAAGGATTTGTGGAAATGTTGGGCATCTCAAACGGCCTTGCTCACTTCCAATCTGTTAAAAATTCAGTCGATAAAACTTGGAATAATCCTATTAATTTTACTGCTGAAATTCCGCAGTCCATTATGAAATCCGAAATAATCCAAAGAATAAATAATCAGTACTAGAAGGCATAACCACCTCTCTTTACCGAAAAGTTAAATATTTTTACTACTTTTAAAATTAGCAATATTAACTTTGTGGTTAAAATTCAACTAAATTTAACTACGAGTCCCATTCTAAAATTTTTTCCTAAAAATTATTCCAGTAAATTTGTAACAATTTGAGTTAGATACTAAATTTATTTTTTTAAATAATTGTTTTAATTTTTAAAATTGATTCTGGTAAAGAAACAATAATATATATTTTAGTTTGTTATGACATCCTGAAGAAGAAAATGGTATTTTTCGAAACCGGTAGATGTATTTAAACTCAATTAAGTGGTTAATAAAACAAAGATAATAAATAAAAATTTAAATATTTTTAACATTTACAACCTAGTTGAAAGACAAAATTTAGTATTTTTTAAATGTATCATATCTAACTACGTGTCGCTTTTGATGCATGTGTAATTTGTAGGAAACATTTATTTGGTACATACGTACGCATTAAAAATGTTCTAAGGTTATAGAAACTTGACATTATGGTGTAACTCAAGGTCCTGCGTCGACCCCTTAGAATAACAAGGTTCCAACTAAAATATTGGGAATATTTGAGTTATTGCGTTAAAAGAGTTCCAAATGTATTATTCTTTATTTCTTCCAGCACACACCAACTTTATTTAACGGATATCAAAGGAAATAATAGCAAGAGCTGAAAGTTCCAACTGCATCAGTTGTTTATTTCAATTTATGAATCGTTATTGTTAATTTACAATGTTTTTATTAATTGCCCTCATCTCAAAGTGGTCATTGATAATACTGAAAATATGTTAAGACCTTAAAACTGATCATATTTGCATACTCAAAACAATAAATATATGAATATTTAACATATAATAATATAATAACAGTTGTTATTATGGGGAGTAAATTTCAAATTCGAGAACGGCTTAAATGATTTTGATACTGCATTAAGCTATATATCATCACGGTAATATTTTGAATGATGCCTGCTCAACCCAGCAGTGATGAATTATGTTGCGTGAATAATTGATAATAAATATAATAAATCGACTCGACAACTTAGGCAAAAGAACTTCGGAAATATTTTTTTTATATATACGTACGTCATTGTAATTTTACTGACATGGTATTGTTTTTATTGCATACATTTTGAATTTTTGGATCGTTTATGTTAATAATTGTTAGCTAAAAAAAATTGGAGTCAAGTACAAAAAACGAAGGTTTCTGTCATATCATTTTGTATGAGTTTAACCGATGATTTAAGGCAGTGATTCCCAAAGTGGTCTATATCGACCCCCAGGGGTCTATGATAACCTGCAAGGTGTCTACGTCAGCGAAAAAAAAAATTGGGGGTCCATGAAATGAAAATGGGGGTCCACGATAGTGGATCTCAACATACACTGATAGTACCTATTTACTTACATTATAATCTTATAATATAAAGACATATACATTATTTATAAAAGTACCAATGAAGTAAAAAAATTATTATATATGTTTATAAAATTGTGTAAGTTGTAGAATGTAGGCATTCGCTTTGTGGTTTAAGTTTTTAACACTAAACTTCACTACATTTAGAAATTTACAAAAAATCAATATCAGGTAAGTAGTGGGTCAACCAAAAACCGAAAAACATGGCAAGGGGTCTACGACACAAAAAAGTTTGGGAACCTCTGATTTAAGGCATCGGGGACTACTCAACCGAAATCTCATTTACTAAAAATTTCGACACAAGTGACTATTCAAAAGCTCGATTGGGAGATTATTCCATATCCGCCCTATTCTACTGATCTTGCTCCATCAGATTTTTAGATACGATTTCGAGATACTTATTTAATAACAACACTGCTCTTCAAAATTCGTTTGACGACAACTTTACCGGATTTCTTCAGGTGTAGAATGGAAAAACTGCCAGAATGTTGAGAATAATAAATCGTACACGATGCAGGAGAATATATTATTAATCAGTAAAAGAAATAAATATAAATTTAATCAAAACGCTACAAATTAAAGCATTGGCATTGGCTATAGTTGTATATTCAGAAAAATATTTTTTTCAAAATGCGCCACGAATATTGTACATATCCGATGAGTCTGTTCAAGGAGTAGCAGTTGAAAGCTTTTTGAAGCTCGGATACATTTTACACGGTGCCAGTGCCATGTTTTGTTTCCAGAATGTTCTTTATGTCACAAGTTAGTTGACGATGTAAACAGCGCTTCGTTTGCTTATGCAGTCAGGTTAAATGTATCAACAGCTGTTGTTAGTTTATCCGCACAGGCGCGACAATTTTAGGAGTCTATTCGTTATTTTTTAAATATTTTTGTGACTAAAAAATATCCGACTATGATTAACAAATACTTATCATTTTTTGATGTGCATGCATTGAAAAATTATGATATTTATTAATTTATTTGAATTATGTTTAAAAAAATCAAATTCTAATAATTATCTGGTATTATTTATATTAAGTTATTTATTTACTAGGCGCGTTTTTTAAGTAAGTGCCGTTGTCGGATATTTCCGATGTAGCGCTGTAGTTGTGATGTTACGCATGTGCAATGGTTTCCTTTATCTGTTGACTCAACGTTAGAGACACTCACATGGTGTGGCCATCTTGTGGTGAGTGGTTGAAATGTTCAAGACAATAGATCAGCCCGCCGACTGTGAGATACGGTCCGTGATTCGTTTCTTGAATGCACGAAACATGATACCAAGTGTGTCCTGATTTGGCGCCAAGTTATTTCCATATTTTTCTTCATCTGAAGCGGTTCCTCGGTGGCAAGCGTTTTCATGACGATGATGAACTCAAATACGGAGTACAGACATGGTTTTCATCCCAGGCGGCGTCGTTCTATGACGAAGGTATACAAAAATTGGTGCCCCGTTATGACAAGTGCTTTAATAATGGTGGCGACTATGTTGAGAAGTAGTTTAAGGTGTGTAACGTTCGAAGAAAGGAAAGTGTTGGTAAAGTGATGTTGTTTCTTTTAAAAAAATTCCGGTTACTTATACTTTACTTATTTATATTACTTAAAAAACGCGTCAGAATTTTTTTTAACAAGGTATATTCAATGGGTATCCCAGTAAAATGTTTCATGAATATTGCGTTAAAAAATTATGTATCATTTCTTTTACATTATCACTTTTATCTGTTGCAGGATGGAAACACCAAATATCGTACCCCGAACCTCTTACATGCTAAAGCAGTGCTCTACCATATTAGGTACTCACTTATCAGGCTGTGGAGTCAAATTATCCTTATTTTTAGAATTAAATGCATTTATTTATATCAAGAAAAGCTGCATTTGAAAAATGCATTTGTGAAAAGTATAATTTCTTGTTTATGCGTGAGAAGATAGAAGGCCGCAAAAGGAAGAAAAAGATTAGTCGGTCTGAGTAACCTCAGAAAATAGCCATGGGTAAATTAATACACTGCAACCTAGTAGCCAACTTTGAAAAATATTAACGTATTTTTAGTGTAATTTTATTAGGCCGGCCTGCGTGGGTGGGACTCTACCCTACGTGCCTACCTCTCACTCTCCATACGTCGTGTTTTGCAACTCCGTTAGTCTGTCCGTGTAAGTGTGACTCAATCCATTTTGTGTCTCGTCACTGTCTCCCTTCTGGGAGTGTTTTTTGATGAATGGATCCCTGAGTGTCTGCCTTGAACTACTGCACCATAATTTTCCATCTGTATGTAAAACTATGTTCTATAATTTTTATGAATAAAGGCAGTACTTAAGAGACGCTGGAGAGTCTAAATTTTAAAAATTTTGCGATAATTGCTAATAACCACATTGAATTTCTTCTCTTTTTTCGCATATACTTAAATATGTTGTTGAATTAAAGTCGCAAATTTTTATTAGCTTTGATAAGTGGGACCGACAAGGAAGTCCTAGTTTCTAAACCGGTCCTGGGAAAGGGTGGATGGAAAGTGCAATTTTATTTTCTTACATGTTTTACTTTTGAATAATAATGCACATAAAACGGTACTAAAGAGAAATACAAAAAGTTTGTTTTTTTGCATACAGATGATACGCCCTTCGTCACGCGTTGTGATCCTAGATAGAGGCCCTTTCGAAGAATTTGTCATTCCGCCGTCGGAGGCCCTAGTAGGTAAAAGTAAGTTGGAAGGATTTAATATTCAACGCCCGCGCACGTCTCCGTGCAATCAGCGCCGCTTTACTGTTCAACTAAACGTATCTGATTAATGCCTGGGGAGGCCTGCGCGGAATATTTAATAAATTATACTTTTTCTTTTGATAACTAAATTTGATGAATATATATGTGACGTCATTTTATATTATATTATTTTTCGCTTTAAAAGGGCACATTTTTTTTACCGAATTACTGAATAAAACTTAAGTATGTAACTTTTACAGAGAAGTTAATTTATGGAATTAATTTATTATTCCGTTTCTGTATGTTCCGACGTTTCTTCATAGAATTTTTCAACAAAATTATTATTCGAAAGGTGTTTTTTTTTATATTTTTATTTTTCAAACTTGCGTAACCCTACAATGGCCGAAATAATTTGATTTAATATTAAATCATTATTTCGTACAGCCATGTTGGATATGAAGTTTCTTGGTTATACCGCGTCTGTTGGTCTAAACTTCCTTTTCATTACCCATCGTCAGGGGATGCCCTATCTGTGAAGTGTTGCACTAAAATAATCGTGTAACACGTATTTTCAGACCGGCACTTCAAGTGAAATCACTTCTTAATCTTTACTTTATGGTGTTTATAACTTAATGTAGATGACGTCCGCGGGAGACTTGGCACAACCAGGTAAATCAGATTGGAGGATGGTAAGATAAGGTGTATGAATATGGATGGGGCGAGAATTGTGTGTCAGGACATAAGAGTGTGGCGCTCTATCCTCTCTGCCTACCCCAACGGGGATACAGCGTGATGTTTAGTAAGTAAGTAAGTAAGTACAACATAATTTATGGCTTGTGGTAATTCTGTGAGGCAAAATATTATTATTGTTATTCGTATGTCTTTCATTATATATCATCTTCATCTTGTGGAACATGAATTCAGAGGATATACCAGTTCCATATATGCTGGTGTAACAAATCTAGTACATAGTACTTTAAATGTAGATATGTAAAAATAAGAGTCGAATATGTTCATGCTGCATGTGTCTAATCTCAACCATGTCAGAGATATAAGCATGTTTTTAAAAGTCGTAGTTATTTATTGAAATATTTTATTAACTCCAAATTATAAAAGGTGTTTTTTAGAGGTTTGTTTTTAGAATTGGCACCACTTTTTCTAGCGACAACCAATTTGACAGCTGACAGCTGATTTGTGCTCAGTTTGGTTTGCCATTTCACCATGAATAAATAGACTTACCGCCAGAACAACGCTTGCAAATTTATTTCGAAAATCGTGGTTCAGTTCGCCAAACTTTCCGTGCGCTACGTCTACTTTACGGTCTACATAATCGTCTATTCGAACAAGTAATTCAAATAACCGTGAATCGTTTTCGTACCACGCATATTCTGATAATACGAATCCGTAGAGACGTCGTACAAGTGCGCACCGAAGAAGCTGTGGTTTCTTCAAAAATAATGCCGGCCAGAACGTTACAGTCAATGGAGAGCGCTATAGATCAATGATTATATCTGACTCTTTCGTTCCCCAGTTGAATGGCATCATATTTAAACACTAATGGCATAAAATTATCTTTCCAATAAATCTATTATTACCATTGCCATAACCACGATTTTTATGTGTTTTATTTCATTTTAAAGTTATATACCTCTAAAAATAACACTCTTTATTTTGTATGACTATTTCGTCAATTTCGCAAATATTTATTTCGAAGTGCGTATACTTAAAACTTAACACGATTTTGCGAAAATCTCATACAATAATATTAAAATGAACGTTTTCAGCTCGTGATTTAGTCAGATATCTAACCGTAAAATATGTTGTGCTAGGTCTGTTACACCTGTATATTCTGGGTGAAAGCTTGTCAGTGATAAAGGGAAAATCTTTATTTTCAAATTTATACAGAATGGTTGATCTACCTATCTGCCTCCCTTTTGGTATTGAATTAAATTATTGTTGAACTCACCAGATGGTGTCACCGGCTCTTACACAATTATTTTATTAATATAATAAAATTAAATCATCTTCAGAAATTTGTAACTCAATTTTTTCCATATCCTTCAACATCGAGAGAGTTAAATAAATAATCCAGGCTGCCGAAATGGGTTTTCTTTTTGGACAAAGTGAAAAGTTTTGAGATTACTTCTATATATAAAAATATCTCAATTAAGGTGGCTTGCGCGCGTCATGCACAATTAGTGCTGAAGCGGTTTTAGACAAGGGAAGATGGAAGTGGCTTGCCGGAATATTTGGCGTGAGGAGACAGCGAATGGTGGCCCACTACTTACTCAAAGCTACACGGTATGGCTGTCAATGAAAAACTATTCAATGTCTGTACGGTGCAGTAAAAAACATTTTATTATTTTCTTTTATTATTTATATGTAATCTGATATTTTTAATCAAAGTACAAAGTACTTCTCTTGAATGCACATGCTTGTGGAGAGAAGTTGAGTGTATGTTAATAAAAAATATCGTTTACTCGCATATTATAAGATAATAGCATCAGCATGTACATGTTTCTTTTAAAAGTGTTTTTTAAGACCATTTATTAGTTAGGGTAAGCTGTTAAATATATTGCTCTGCCGCTGTGCTGTGCAAAAGATTTGTTGATTTTTGAGCATGAAAATACAAATTTAAACCTAGTACAATTTTCAGAAATAAAATTATATTTTTGTTTTTCTTTTAATATTTGAAGAAAGAATTTCTTTTAAATAGATCACAAAATGTAAGTACTTGCAATTCTTCAAAAAAAATTTTGTTCGAATATTCTTAAGTTTTTGTACATTATTTACTGGAATATTATATTATATACTGATCTCCAACTAATGATGACATATTGTAATATGAATTGAATAAATGATTAGTATATTAGGATAACACATTCTTATTGTGAAGTAGTAATTATTCAGAACAGACAGTCTGTGATATTTTAAATACTAATTAAATATATTAATTTGCAAAGATATACATATAAAATCAATTTTATCTAAAAATATTGTTGTTGCGCCACCGGGATTCGAACCTGGATCTCTTTCTTAACCGGGGAAGGTGCATTATCTAACTATGCTACAGCGACAATATTTTTAGCGTCAATTTTCGAACGTATATGTTACCTTTTTGATATTAATACATTTAATCGTTCCATTAATAGTATACAAAGTATAAATTTTTTAACGATATAAATATTCTGATTCTTAAAAATATGTATATTATTAAGGAGAACGCATTCTCATTGTGACGTTGTAATTATTCAGAACATTGGTCTGTGATATTTTAAATACACATTAAATGTATTAATTAGATATAGACATAAAATTAATTTTATCGAAAAATATTTTTAGCGCTACCGGGATTCGTACCTGGATCTCTTTCCAATCCGAGGAAGGTGCATTACCCAACTATCCTACAGCGACAGTACTTTTGACGACAAATTTTCGAATCCATATGTTACACTACATACATACATAAGCCATCTAATTTGTTTTTGCATAATCTCAAATACCTTTGAGTAAACCGATAACAGACGCCATTAATTTATTTTTATTCAATTTTGGACACATTGCTGTAGCGTAGTTGGATAATACACCTTCCCCGGATTGGAAAGAGACCCAGGTTCGAATTCCGGTTGCAACGATATTTTTCGATAAAATTGATTTTATATATATATTATTTTTATAACTTGACAAATTTGATTTTTCCTTTTCAATTTTTTATCGATGATTACTCCAAAATATTTGATTTTATTTGTTGTTTTTAAAATTGAGCAGTTGGAGAGACAATAATTTATTCAAAAAAACAATATAAATGCACACAACAGAAGAAGGGGACAGAGATGATGATAGTGATGAAGATATAAAGATAGAAATACAAATAATAATAATAATATTTTACCTCACAGAATTACCAGAAATCAATCCTTGAGTCGTAAACACCCTAATTATACAAAGTAAAGATTAGTGATTTCGCTTAGCGCCGAACTGCCGGCCTGAAAAGACATGTCTCACGATTATTTTAGTGCCAGGAGAAGATGGAAGCGCTTTATTGAAACATTCCTAAAACTAATCCCCGACTCTCCGGATAAGAGGATAAAAATGACGTGAATCATTCGTTTATTTTATTCTTCCCTTTTCTGGTGTTTTGGTCCAAGGCTGCTATTGTCGATGGCTTTCTACCAATCTCTTTTAGTCGCGACACATCAGGCAGCACGTTACAACGTATCAATCGCCGATAACTAATCACTCCTCGCGGCGTCGGCTCCGCGCCGTCGGCTCCACGACGCCCGCCCGGTCACCCCTTGCGCCCCGACGCCCGCCCCCTAGCCCCACCCGGCCTGCAGATCGATACGGGCTGGAAAGTAAGCGGTATGAAAAGGGATCTGTGGGATTTCAATATGGGACGCAATTATCCGCTCGAAGTGATCACCAATCCAATCCAATTTCGTATCAAATTGAGGAATGATTTCTTAGGTGTCGGAAACTATTGGAAATATTATTAAATATGAGTACGAACAGGGCTGTCCCTCATTGGGCAATATATTGTCCATAAGCCATAATATGCCATTTGTACATTCATGTTCTTAATATACGTACATATTATACATTATAAACATTCTTATAAATATACAAAAATGCGAGAGATGTTCACTGTCTCCTTAACTAGACCGAAGTCTGTACTAAAGGAGACAGGTTCATCCGTTGTCTATCTTACAAATATGAAAACCATTATTGTTAATATATTAATTTTTTTATCTATGAATGAAGTAAACAGGGTTTTAATAAGTATAATACCTTCACTAAAACTATAAACGCAATAATTTTTTAATTCAACTTGTGGAGGCTTATGGCCTCCAGTCTCGTCACAGCAAATGGGACCCACGACCGTAGAAAACTACCATATCGGTCCTTCTCATTCGCCGCTAGGTTGGTATTTTTTTTAACACCACAAAGGCGACCATGCTATGCCTCAGATGTGCACAGCGAGACGGAGGCACGGCATGGACACCGAATTAACACCATTCAAAGTCATTCTTATCAACGCGCGCGCGTCACGCATTCACTACATCTAGATACATCACACTTAAATACAGCTTTAGATAATAGTAACTCAACGTTCCCATTATTTAACGTTCGTCAATTCAAAAATTAAATTTTTAATGTTTATAAATTTTTAACTATTTACATTCGTTGAACGAATGAATTGCGATTTTTTAATAAATCTTTCTTAATTTAACTATATTATCGTGCAGAAGACTTTTGTATGTATTATGTAAAGGTTGTCCAGCGGAAAAATTTCAAATATGAATTAAATATATTAATTAGAAAGATATACATATAAAATCAATTTTATCGAAAAATATTGTTGTTGCGCCACTGGGATTCGAACCTATATGTTACATTTTTGATATTAATACATTTAATCGTTCCATTATTTGAAAGACCCAATAAAAATATTGTCGCTGTAGCATAGTTGGATAATGCACCTTCCCCGGTTAGGAAAGAGATCCAGGTTCGAATCCCGGTGGCGCAACAACAATATTTTTCGATAAAATTTGTTTTATATGTATATCTTTCTAATTAATATATTTAATTCATATTTAAAATATCACAGACCTATGTATTAAATAATTACAACTTCACAATAAGAATGTGTTCTCCTAAGAAAAATTTTAAGTTTAATATTAAATAAAATAAAAACTACAATGTTATTCTCATATTTTATTTATAAAAAATGTAGGCTAACGATGGGGATTTTACGTTTTATAAACAATATCGTCTAAATGCCGTCCATTTCGCTCAAGACACTCTTGCAATCGGACTCTTAAATTTGCGAACACGCGAGAGCAAAGCGTCGGTTCAATGGCAGCAACTTCACGGCGGATATTTTTTTGTAGGGCCTGAATAATTCGAGGATTGTTGCGCTAAACTCTCGACTTAAGGAATCCCCACAAAAAAAAGTCGCACGGTGTAAGGTCCGGTGACCGAGGTGCCCAGGATATGTCGCCGTACTTGCTGGTTAATTTATTGGGAAAAATTCCCCTCAACTTCTCCATTGAAACTCTAACTGTGAGTGGAGTGGCCCCGTCTTGCTGAAATTGTGTTCTGTTGTTGAATCCGGGAAACAGCTGCAGTTGCAATACACGTCAGCAGTGACTGTCTCTCGCTGGTTAAAAAAATAAGGGCCAATCATCCCTCGGGAAAAAATTGCACACCACACTATTGTTTTTAGACAATGCAAACGTTTTTGTTTCTGTTTATTAATATCGATATGAAAATATGCTTCGCCAGTGAACAATATTTTTCCAAGCGTTCGTGCTGTTCCAAAACGTTCTAACATCGTTCTCGCTAAGGTTTCACGTAAATAATGGTCATTCTCGTTGAGAAACTGCACGATTTGCAGTTTGTTTGGGTGAAATTGTAGATTATTTTTCAAAATAATGCGCACTGTTGATTTTTTTATTCCAGTACAGGCTGCAATCTTCCTTACCGACGACTTACGCGGATTGCGCATAATTTCACGTCGAACATGAGCCACGTGTTCTGGCGTCGCTGCTGACGTTGATGGTCCCGGATGAATTTGGTTAACCATTGTCCCTTCTTGTCTGAAATTTTGAACACAACACTTAGTACAAAAGGCGCGACAATGATTCGCCGCACTTTAAATATTGCTCAACCGCGAACGCGCGGTGCGCTCCCGACCAGTGACTCATTGCGAGTGACAAATCAGCAAACAATACCTCTCCTACTTACCTTACTCTGATGGTTTACGAGCAACTACAATTTAATCTTGAATTTTTCCGCTGGATACCCTATATTTATAAATATCCTCCCATTTTCATTACTATTATAATTGAAATATTTTACGCCACCTTATGTAATTACCGGGAGTCTAATCTCTCTTTATTTATATGTTATTACAATATAATGTATCGTTAAGAATTGTTACTTTTATATGAAAAATTGTAATGTTAACATACTATCTACGTAAATACAAAAACTAAAATCTGGAAATACCATAACACAATTGAATATCATTTTTCGGTGCTATTTAATAAAAGACTTGAACAATCCTATTTACTTAGATAATATTTGAAAAGAAGACAGGATACGGTATATAGGCTTTTATTTATCTTAATTTTGCCGCCCCTTAAAAGTGCCGCTCTGAGGCTTTACTTTACTTTCATATATTTAGGCACACACCATCGTAATAATGGAAGTAATACGTGAATATATACATTTATTTTATTGTTGACTTTTCTTTGTCTTCATTTTTTAAAGTCGTCGTAATTTCATCTCTACTACTTTCAGTTTTCTTATGTTACAGTATTTGTTACAATATTATCAGTGAAGTTATATTTTACTTTTAAAATTAGCAATATTAACTTTGTGGTTAAAATTCATATTTTTATTTATTATACTTTTTTTATTAACCACTTAATTAAGTTTAAATACATCTACCGGTTTCGAAAAATACCATTTTCTTCTTCAGGATGTCATAACTAACTAAAACATATATTATTGTTTCTTTATCAGAATCTATTTTTAAAAAAAAAAAAAATTTTAGTACCTAACTCAAATCGATTTTGCATATAAACGGTGTTGGTCACAAATTAAATAATTTGGAATCATTGGAGATAAATAAAGCGTGTAAAACATTTTCATTGGAAGATATATAGTTCCGCTGGTGAAAATATAATTTAACTAATAGGCGCTAGTTAAATTAAATTATTCTTCTCTAATTTGTCTAAATTTGACAATTGTGAAACGTCCATTTGCGTATTTTTGTTTTCGCTTAAATTACGTTTATAGGTCGAATTAAATACGTAAAAAGTATAAACGTAGTAAATTCAATCCGAGTTATTTTCTGTTCTATTTATCGAAATAGTGCTTATTTTCAATAAAAAATGTATTTCACCAATATACTTTAAAATTATAGTTTTAAAACTAACACTAACATGACATAATCATAGTAATAATTTTAATTCTAACTAATTTTCAAAACACAATTGTCGTGCGATACAATATTAAAATGTTCCGACGTCAGATGGCATCAATAGCGCACGTGCGGCGTGTACCGAATCATATATTTGTGAAAAAATACAGTTTCAGTAATAATATTGAGCAGTAAAATTGTAAATCAATTGTTGATACATTTTAATTGATGGAATAAGTGAAATTATACTTATACTAGTAAAAAATAACTAAACTGGTAATACAGCTTCACTGTAACGCGAACATCTATTAAATTACTTTTTTAATGTTCAACTGTAGAAAGATATTTATATTCGTATATTGGCTAAATCTACAATTATAATTTTAAAAAAGTTTTAAGTATTTTTTGTTTCCATTTAAATAACACTTTATTCAGAAGAATTTTTGAGGTTTCAACGAAAATAAGTATTGAAAAATTCAGGAAGTTTTGCGTCGTTTCAGTTTTCCATTTCATTGATCTAAACGGGAATAAATATGTAAGAGAAAGGTCCGAACTGTATTTAACCATAAAAGTTTCAAATTTTAACTCGGGTCACTCTGGCCGTGAGTTATGTTGCAAAGAAATACTTTTAAACTGCTCATTTTGGGGTTTGAATTCAAACTGTTTATACAAAACAGGGACGCCATTGTAACTAGCGACCTATCCAACTATAATAAAGTAAGTAGACATCTTATCCTTTACTAAATCTTTTACATATAGCGACACTTATTTACGAAGCTTATTTTTAATTCACTTACAGTGCTGATAAATCAACGTATATTTGCAAAATAACTTTCTTTTGAAGCTTGCATCAGTAATATTTTAATTAATCAATACACTAGCAAGTACAGTAAGTATTACATATTATATTTTATTTATATGCAAGCCTGTTGGTCGCTTCCTACCTCGCTAGGTGCGTATAAAGTACCTGTTCTGATAGGTATTGTCATTATTGTGTTTAATATTCATGAAAACTGATATTTAGTAAAAAACGAGTAAGTAACAAAGTAAAAATGTAAATACATACTAATGACATGTTAGAAGTAAGGAACAGAGTATAAAGGACATTAAAGTAAAAACCATATATATATAATTGGTATACACATTTCCCTGGATACGAAAAGATCCAGGTTCAAATCCCGGTAGCAATAAAAATATTTTAAATACTAATTTGATGTATTAATTATAAATATATACATATAAAATCAATTTTGTCGAAAAATATTGTTTTTGCGCTACCGGGATTGAGATTCCGTAAAAACAATGTAGATGGCTTTCAAATAATGGAACGATAGATGTATTAATTTGAAAAAGTGTAACATATAGGTTCGAAAATTTGTCATGAAAAATACTGGCGCTATAACACAATTGGTAGTGTACTTCTCCGGATTGGAAATAGAGTTCATATTCCGGTAGCGCAAAAACAATATTTTTTGACAAAATTGATTTTATATGTATATATTTATAATTAATACATTAAATTAGTATTTAAAACATCACAGACCGTCTGTTCTGAATAATTACAACTTCACAATAAAAATGTGTTCTCCTTAATAAAAATATTTTTTCGATAAATTGATTTTTTTATATATATCTTTCTAATTGATACATTTAATTTGTGTTAAAATACCACAGAACTAACCTCTGAAAAACACTGCAACATCACAATAATAATGTGTTCTTAATAATTAAACATATGTGCCCATTATTATGAAAGTGGTCTAAGTCATGAAATTGAAAAATAAGAATGTGTTCTCCTTAATAAAAAATATTTTACTTTTACTTTTAAAAATATTTATTTATTAACAATATTTTTATTGTTATGATTCTTCCAGCCAGATGACGTCGGGATTTTCAGTCCGTTTTATGATTCAGAAAACAATTACTTAAGCGTATTAAAACTACTACGGTATGTATATCTTTTTAAAATAAAATTTCATCTAATTTAAAAATGAATACATTACTAATGACTAATTACTAATTACGGTTATAATAAAATCTTAACCGTTGAATATTTATAAGTATTTAAATAATTAATGACCATTTTATTTTCGCGACATAGTTTATGGCCAAGATACACACCGACATTAGAAAATTAAATTACTGACAAATTTTGCCAGCTGTTTTATAGCAAAAACACGTAGAGTCCCTTCCTGATTGGATTAAGTTATTTGTAGATAGTGCCTAGTTAAAAATATGAATATATATATATATATTTTGTAACTTTGAGAGAAAATAATTTATCTATTTAAGATAATACAAATTATTTTATATCGTTAATTGACATGCTAATTACTCTGATAAGTAAATATTTAACCACACATAACAGTTATAACCAGATGATGAGAGGGACTACACTTCTCGAAACTATAGTGTTTTAAGATGTAATTGATATACAGGTAATCCTCGTTCATCGCGACCCCGGTGAGTGCGGATTCGTTATAACGCGGTATTTAAAAAAAAAAAAAAAATCTCAACACTTGTCCGGCTTCGATACATTCCAGGAATCGTCATAATGTGTAGTTGCACGAACGAACTATCTTTCTTTTTCGTTCGCTCACTGTACATATACGTAAATTCGCGAGCGCGAGTGAGACAGAATATGTTACACTGGTACGCCGGTTCCCGGTAAGTTTGGGTTTTTCTGTCAATCAGCTATCCTTCAACTTCAATACTTCAGTGTAATCTTAGCTGAGTGTCGAGCGCACTCTCCATATTTTTATCTCTTTGTACGATGTAAAATGTCAAACAGACAATGTGAAAAATTCGCAATGTAATGTCTTTAGAAAAAAAACTAAAAATAATCGAAGCGATTGAAAATGGTGGTAAATTTGAAGTTGTAGGTAGGGATTTCAAATTGCCTGAGTCTACAGTGCGATCAATTGTGCAGCAAAAAGACAAAATTACAAAGCCTAGCGAAAGCGTTACTCCGATTACAGCGACAAAAGTTTCGCGAAACAGAAATGGAAAATTTATTAAGCAAATGGATAGAGGACCTAAATCAACACCATATGCCTGTGAGTACCCAAATAATTATGAATAAATCTAATACATATATTATCAATAAGTCTTTGGGATCATTTAAAATCTCAAAATGGAAGAGAAGAAGTTTTTAAAGCAAGCAAAGGTTGATTTGATCGGTTTAAAAGACGATCAAACTTGTATTAATGCCTTAAAACGATTGGCGAATCGACTAGTGCGGACATAATGGATTATTTGACGGTTATAGACAAATTTTACATAATAAACGTAGAGAGGCCAAACAAGATAATCTAAATTCTGTTTTGCAAAGCGGAAAAAAAAAAAAATAATGAATTATATTTTATATGACATTGTTATTTAATGTTTATTTAGAAAATAAAACGTTTATTAGAATCTTAAAACGATTTGTTTTTATATCCCCCGTTAATCGTAGAATTTCGCTTAACGCGGCTATGTCCAGAACGTATCTCCCGCGACCAACGAGGGTTATCTGTACAAGAATATGTTATATGCGGTTAACAAAAATTATGCAAAATGTTCTAGTGTTGATATACAAAATTAAAAATTGATTATTGCCATCATACACACAGACTACCAAATATATAGACATGAAGTAATGCAAATTCTTCGTTTCAATATTTTCAATTTCGTGTCACCCACGTATCATTTTGATACCACTTACGCAATCAAATAGCTCAGCGACTTTTTTTTAAATATATGACTCGATTGAAATGAAAATTTAAACGCTAACAATATAATATGCATTAATGTAAAAAAAATTCTATTATACTGTTGCATAAATGTGTCAGATTAATATTTCTACCAAGAATGCTCTTCGACCCGCAACTAGTGTTCCAAACTCCTCCCCTATATATATATATATATATATAAATATATATATACACTTTATTTCATGTGTATTCATTTACCGGTCTGTGCATCATATATGAATAAAAATATATTTTTATTCTTGTATCTTGTAGTCGGTGAAATTTTAGACTTCCACATACAAATCTGGCAGGAGCACAAAATATTTTAAACTGTATAATTTCAAAATTTTCAATAAATTACCAGCAATTCAAATGTTCACACGAACCAGCGGCACAACCATCGCAGATCATGCGTCGCACATTGCGCTCGTACTTTCGAGAAACTTCCATCGTAAACTTTGCTCTTAAGATCTCTACATTAGTCCCTGTTGCTCTCTGCCATAAACGCAGACTTCCCAGCATCTGCTCCAAGCTTCGGGCGGCCATTCAACTCCCTCGACGACAAATCTAGATGTAACTGGTGAACAGTCTTAAATCCGATGAAAAAGTCCACGTCTCTTGGAAGTACTGTACAGTTATTGAAACAAAACGTCAATTTGAAATATCTATAAAAAAATATAACAAGATTATTAAAACTTCTTGCCAACGTATCTCACAGGTCTGATGTTGCCGATGCAAAATATTTAATTGGTTGTTAAATACCCTTCACGGCAATAATACCGTGCCTAAACCGACATACTCTGCTTTCGACACGGTATTAACATTATTTGTACTATCGGAGAGGTCGGAAACAGTTCAGAAAACTATCCAATGTCATTATTCATCATGTTGTGAGTTAAATCTTTTTTAAATACTAATTTAATGTATTAATTATAAATATTGGTGACACATATAATATATTGACAACCCTTATAAACCTTATCCACGTGGAAAAGAGCTGCAGCCATGATTTCAACCTTAGATTACGAATGCGAATAATCGGAAGCTATGTTATTTCGTTATATTTTATGAAATGGATGCATGGACACTTAGTGAAGAAAAAATAAGGCGAATGAAGCATTTGAGATATAGATCGGATGAATATAGAATAATAAATATCTTAAATAATCAAAATATTAAACAACTATATCTCGTAGTAACTTCAATATTAGATGAGACATTCAGAGGTTTATCAGATCATTCGTTAAATAGATCAAGAACAAGAAGAAGAACCTGCAATAGTTAGAATGGATCCATGCTAAAAATCATATCAACATATATGTCTGAATAAGGGGTTGAGAAAATACGGGATGTAGAAAAGGTGGAAGGAATTCGGGAAAAGGACAGGAATAGGGAGCAGGGAGACTGAAGGACTAACCAGAACCAGGAAAAATATGCGTCCCACCTGTGAGTTGCTCCTTTAGGTGTCTGGATTTTCTTCTTCCACTGGATCCATAGGTCTTCTAACTCCAGGAAACCACACTTCGTCTACAGCGCGAAGTGGGATGACGCGCACTATGCATAATAGCAAGATGTGCATGTTTCCACACGGCAGGAAGATCTTGGCGGCAGTCAACGCACCCAATGGTCAACAATTACTGTCAAACTTCAACATCAAAGCATCCAAAAACATAGATAACAAAAACTACAGAAAAAAGTCGTACTCTGGGTATAGTGAGGGGGGTAATAGTTTGGTAACGGAAAGGAACCCTTCTATATGTCGCGATCCATACATCATAAAGGTTGAACAATCTATGTAATGAGACATCAACAAGCTTTAGATTTTTACTGTCATTTTCTATGAATAAAACTTTTCTTTCTTGTGTGATTTCCAAGTCGCACTTACCGCGGTTGTAAGTAGAAATCACCGCATGGCGGGGGGGGGATATCGGGAGACGTGATACAAGTCGAATAAGTCGGTGAGGGAATAAGGATTTAGAAAGACCAGCGATCTCAGGGAACTGGGATTTGGAAGGAATGCTCGCCTTGTATGACGCCTCCGCAGTCTCCTGGTCGCCGCTGAAATCACACAATAGTTGGTACAAGGATAATGACGATCTCCGCTCCCGACTAAAGACGGCGATGTCAATGTTCCTCAACGGCTCACACAAACAATAAACACTGCGATCATAAATCACACAAAACAGTGCTAGTGCACTGGAGATAACTCTCCACACCGCCAATGGTATCGCGATGTCGAGATCAGCCAAACAATATCGATCGAGTTGACATCTGATGGCGTCGAGGGTCGAGGGTTGAAAATTGGACGTGGAATATGTGTCAATAACATTAGTCGCGGCTAATATTAAAAGAGGCGCTAAAAATGTATTAATAAATTAATTTAAAATTTACAAGACACACTTTAGTCACCAGTAAAATAAAGTATTCATTACTATAACGGATAGTTGCTTAAAGGGCACCTTTTTACAAATATCACTAAGGGATGTTTACGTAGGATACGAAGTTATTTCAAAAGCTTTCTACTGGGTTCTTATGAACGAAAAAACCTTATTTGAAACTCCCGCCGGGAGGTCCAATTTATTTGCCTTTCCAGGGACTCGGAAGTGACTCACCACAATGACGCACTAAGCTTGCATGTACAGCATGTATGTTGATATTCATTTTAATATTTTTTAGCTCATCAGTAAGGTTAAATGAACCATTAAAAAGGTTCAACTGAATGTTTTCAAATTGAAATATTTATCTTTTAACTGTCTACGATACTTGACATGTTGCAGAGACAGTTCGGTCCGGGAACCCGAGGCGCTAAATGGCGAATTTTCTGGGACTTACGCACATGGTGAATTTGATACAGTTGTTGTGCATTTAGTGTTTAACGCGAGTGCATTTAAATCAATTAAATCTGACAATTTTTAACTGTAATTCAACAAATACCAAGTCACACCAGACAGCTGACGCTAAGTGAGGTTGGCAAATTCTACAGCCTATAGGAAGCAAGTAAAAATCTTCGCTGCAACCAATCAGAAGCCCCAAAAGTGTTGCCATAATCGCCCTTTATGTTTGACCGATTGTCTACAAACAGGAATTGACAAATTGATGTGATAAGGGCAACAAGTGATAAATGTCAGAACATAATTAACTGAATGACGATTTCATGTAATTAGCTTCATTAGCCCTTCCCAAACATGCAAGTAACACAGGTCTAACTATCATATTAGAACGGCTAATTTTCGGTAAAACCATGCAAACATAAAATTACATATTTGTAGATAATCTAAGATAAAATAGTTAGCGCTCAGGAATGACGAGTGAAAAACCATTATGAAAAGGGAATCTACAAAACAATTTTTTTTCCAGTCAATCCGTGTAAAATTAATGACTTGGTGAAAATACTATTGAGATGAAAATTACAGAGATCACACACCTATTTGTCACAGTAAGATAGACAACAAACATACAAATATAAGTGTATCTTTCTTACAAAATAAACGAAGCGGGATAAAAGGATGGATATATTTCATAGAACGTTAATGTATGCTCTAATTTATGTTATTAACTTTTGTTTAATTGTTCCCAAATTTTTTATGTAATTTCTGCCATTAAAGACATTTTAACTAATAAAACATTTTCTAACTAGTTATTTACGGTAACACGTGTTACAGCAGGCTGCGTTCGTATTTTATTCATGGATGAGGGGTGTGTATTTATTGTTAAACTATACTTTTCCGCGTATGCTATCGGCGCCGGTGAAGCCCTGGTCGCATCTGGATACCTACTGTACTGTAGTCTAATAAGGAAGAGATTAGGTCGTCTCGGACCACCCATGTTATTCCCTGACTCTCCATTATCCCAAGGGTGCGTGTGGGTAATACTGTGCAATACCACCTTAAGCAACTCCACGCACAGGCCTCTGCCATGGCCAACCCTAAATAAACCATGGCAGACATCGTCCTTACTTTGCTTCTTCTCGAATACCATAACATTCGATTTGCTAACATTCCTTGCATACATTGTACATCCTTCTTACTAGACTTGGTTCATATTCCATTCACATTCACATACCCTTATTTTCACAGATTTTATTTATTTATTTATTTGAAATAATGAAGATATAAGGGCATTGAATATAGAAAAAAATGAAGAAAAATAACTTAAATCCTAACATATTTCACATGGACAAGACAATGACACGAAAAAAGCATAATGCAGGGTAAATATTATGTTCCAGGCCGATGTTATTTTTAAATAACTAGAAAATAAAATACATTTTTATAATTTAATTTTTATTTATTGATTATTTGGTTTATTACAATTATGTATGAAGTATGACATTGGCTAAGTAGGCGCCCCTGGCAGTGACAAGCGTGCTATTTAGACCATATTTTTTAAAACATTCTCGCTCACTTCGAATATTGTCCTGTAGTATCGGAAATGTTGTCGGCTTATTAGCGTAGACCTTTTCTTTCAAGTACCTCAAAGTCAAATCAGATGATCGAGCAGGCCAGTTGATATCACTACTTTTTGACATTAGGCAGTCGGGAAAAATATCTCGCAAAATTTCAAGCATAGCTCGGGCTGTGTGTGAGGTTGAAACCGTATGTGTTGTATGCCAATCGACCCAATTCAGCACCAAGATGTTTTCCAATATGTGACAATAGCGATCACCAATAATGGTTACAGCATTGCCATTATTATTTAGATAAAATGTTTTAATAACTTCAACACATCATTGAGGCTTTAAATACTCCATAATAAATTGTATTCAACTATTCTCTACAACTACTAAATGCGAACTGTCCGGTCAACCTGTCATTTTTTTAACTTTGCCGAACATATACAATTTAAACATTTAACAATAACGACGCTGTATGTCGTGTTCCGTTTTTACAAAATCGATAATTTCATGTAATTACCCTTATGGCTTAGCGTAATTTGCATGTTTTGGTGGGTTAACTACGCCGTGCCTTTTAAATGGTTAATTAAAGTAATAATAGTAATGGATTTCCTTATAAGCGAAGTTTATCTTTTCAAATGACATAAAACAGTTGGATTTATGGCACTTGTAGTTTGAACATAATAAAGTTAGTTACCAAGTTAGTTCGAGCTCGCCCTTAGCAGCGGAAACGTTCTAATTACACGCCGAGTCAACAGGTGGTAGCACTCTGCAGCCAACCCCCTACTATAAGGGTGTAAATATAAGGGTTTCTTAAATATGCTATTCAATTTAACCATATTTACACTACTCTGTATTTTACTTAGTAAACTCTTGAGTGTTTGTTTTTTATTCTTGATAATAAATTAAGCCATAGATATAAAGTGAAAAGTTCTAAAATAAACTAATTATTCTGATTCATTGCAGTTATTTTTTTAAAATATTTTATTTTTTAAATTTTAAACAGGTTGTGTTTCTCCCATGTTTCTGATTGGTATCTCATGGAGACATAGCTATTATTTATTATATTTAATGGAAAATATATGGAAGTATGGGTAATTACAGGACTCACGACCTGCATTCGGCTGGCTCATGTGATCACTTCATATATATATATATATATAACTTTCACCAATCCACATGTATCAAATTTTTGAAAGTTGTATATATGTTAGTATGTGGACTAGCTTCGTGCACCACTACATCATCGCCATCTATGGACCAAATTCGACCTTTTTTTTTTAAACAGCATATATGTCCATCACTATGAGAATCTGAAACGCAGTAAGTTGACGACAAATTTTCGAACTTGTACGTTGCATTTTCAAAATGATACATCTGTCGTTCCATTATTTGAAAGCCATATTTTTTATCTTTACGGAATCTCAAACACCTTTGAGATTCATTTAATTTTTATTCAATTGTTGGAAACATTAATACAACTTATATATTTTTTTGATCATTTAATTTTACGTGTATATCTTTCTAATTAATACATTTAATTTGTATTAAAATAAATTACCTAGATACTGTAGTTATTTTTAGTATAGGGTTGTGATCAAAAGATATACTCTGAGACCTGAATCTTCTTTGTGGTGCCGTCGTACCACGAGAAGAACTACAAGACGTCATCAGCATCAACATCCTTATCATCAGTAGCCTGCATCTCTCCTCTGCTGGATGTAGACCTCCCCCAAGGATCGCCAAAACTCCTTGTCTTTAGCCCTTCATACATATGTTGTCCGCCACTCTTCTGTTTTTACTCCACTGAGCTTAAGAAGGCTTAAAATAAAATAATTAACCGTCATCATTTGTACAAGTGCTAATAAACTCCGAAATTTAGAGATGGAATTTAAAATATAAATTATGCAACTTTAAACAGGGTGTTCGCTCCATTATGTTATGTCCAAACTATTACATATTGGATGCTGTGACTAATGTACGATAACATAAATGAGGCTACCAGTTACAATCTCAGCAACCTCCGTATTTTTAAATTGGAGAAAAAAAAAACTAATCGGAGCTTGAAAAACAGTATATTTATTAACGCATTTTTTTTTAGTTAAATAAAACACAATCACTTTGTATAAAAACCGCAAATTTAATTAAACGCCAACCGGTTTCGCTTAACTCAAGCTTCATCAAGACATATTTAAAACTAACAATAAATACAAAAACAGTGCACCTATATATACATAAAAGGGGAATATAAAATTACATGCGAAAGAGAGAGACACAATAAATATACATTTAGACAGAACATCAAGGGAAGTACAATGTTGACAGATATTAAGAATTATTATGAAAAATAATCTCTATAATCTAGTTTAAAACATAAAATAAATCCTCCAATAAGATCTCCCAAAAACAGAGTAGCGAAGACTCCTATTGGTCGAATACCTATACAAATAGCGGCAGGTAAAAGCAACTTACTTTGCAAGTACCGCCGATTTTTAATGAACGTCAAAAGAACTAAGTTTAATTGTTAATAAGTTAAGATAATGGGTAAAAGCTATATCGACCCCTTAGATTAACAAGGTACCATCTAACATTTAAAACGCTAATTTGAGTTATTACATGAAAAGAGTTCCAAATGCATTATTCTTTATTTATTCCATACACACCAACTCTATTTAACGGATATTAAAGGATAGCAAGAGCTGCAGTTCCAACTGCATTAGATATTTATTTAAATTTATGGATAAATTAAATATGAATTAAATATATTAATTATAAACATATACATATAAAATCAATTCTATCGAAAAATATTGTTGTTGCACCACCGGGATTCGAACCTGGATCTCTTTCCTAACCGGGGAAAGTGCTTTATTCAACTAAGCTACAGCGACATTATTTTTAGCGACAATAGGTAGATGGCTCTGTCAAATGATGGAACGATTAAATGTATTAATATCAAAAAAAAGGTAACATATAGGGTCGAAAATTGTCGCTAAAAATAATGTCGCTGTAGCTTAGTTGGATAAAGCACTTTCCCCGGTTAGGAAAGAGATCCAGGTTCGAATCCCGGTGGCGCAACAACAATATTTTTCGATAAAATTGATTTTATATGTATATCTTTATAATTAATATATTTAATTCATATTTAAAATATCACAGACCGTCTGTTCTGAATAATTACAACTTCACAATAAGAATGTGTTCTCCTAAATAAAAAATTTATGGATCATTATTGTTAATTTACAATGTCTTTTTCTCACAGTGGTCATTTAAAATAAGTTAAGACCTTAAAACTGGTCATATTTGCACACTCAAAACAAAATACATGTTGAAATTCAATCAACACTTTTGAGCTCATTATCTCAAAACAGTGTCAGTGTCAGATGGAACCTTGTTATTCTGAAAGTTAGAAAAAATAATAATGTCGATTGCCGAGCTTGCATCTAACACCGTTGTGTTAAATATTGGCCGGTCGGGACTTGTGACAGTATGAGAGTGTGCTACCAAGAAAAACAGGAAACTTTATAGCTGAGATCTCTACCAATCCAACAGTTGTGAACTTTTGCGAGTGTCGCGTGTTGTTGGACCATTAGGTGTAAGTTTTTCTGAATTTTTTTCATTTTTCTCAGCGGTAAAGTTGTAATAGTTCTACTTGGTAAATGTGACAGAACTTCGTACTGGGTAACTGAGCAAGTTCTTGAACTGAAGACTTGAAGCGATAGCGTGATGCTGAATGTTTGCTTTAAGTAAAAAGTGGTACAAGAACTTGTTTATTGATTTTCAGGCCTTAGAGATTTTCTGGTGTACAAGAATCGTGCAAGTAAGTGTTTGATTAGTAGGTGGTGTTAAATTGTCACTTTCTTACAGTTGAGGATCGTACTTCTTGTCCTTCTGGTTGTATCGATGATTCTACTCTACCTAATTCTTCTTCTTCTTCTCGTGCCTTATCCGTTCAACGGTTGTTCGATAGAGATGAACCTATTTTTATTATATTTAATGGAAAGATACAGAAGCATGTGTAATTACAGGGCTTACAACCTGTCTTCGGCTGGCTTAAGTGATCACTTTATATAAATATAATGTTTACCATTCTAATCAGTTTTTGGAAGTTGTATATATGTTAATTTGTGGAAACGCTACGAGTACCACTACACTATCGTCATCTGTGAACTGAATTTGATATTCATTTTCCCTGAAACAGCATATATGTCACAATGAGAATCTAATTATTTTTGAAATTATTTAATGCAATATTCTTTATCTGTAAAATGTTTTTAACACATTATACTAGAATACGCCTGAAAAATCAATATTTTTCAATTTTTATATATTTTCTTATTTTAACCAGTATATTATTAGCAATATTTAAATATGTCCAAGAACACACTACTACTGGATTTTCACCTACAAAGGCACTGTTATTAAACAAATAATAGATATCTCATAGAGACGAAGCTATTTTTTATTAATGGAAAAATATGTAAGTATGGATAATTACAGGACTTACGACCTGTCTTCGGCTGACTTACTTTCACTTCACTTTACACAATGTAACGTTCACCATTCCACCCTTAAGCTTATTTTATATACATATGTGTGCACTATATTAAGAATAAATAAATATATATTAACTAATATATCATATCAAAATATAATGCACTTTACTAATGTTCTCCCCTGTCTTTGAGTGTATTGATATTTTAATCGTCTTACTTCTGCTTATTCTGCTGTTTTCCAACGTTTTTTTGCTGACCTTTTTAGCTTGCTTGTTGTTGTTTCTCTCCATATTCTTCTCTGTACTCTATTTCTTTTTACACGTAATTTATAAAAAAAAAATTCTCCAGATCGATCCCTCAGAATAACAAGGTTCCATATGACACTGACACCGTTTTGAAGTTCCGATCTCAACAATGTTGATTGAATTTCAACATATATTCATGTATATGTTGTTTATAGTATGCAAATATGATCAATTTTAAGGTCTTAACTTATTTTCAGTATTATCAATGACCACTATAAGATGAGGGAAATCAAAAATAAAGAAAAACATTGTAAATTAACAATAATGATCCATAAATTGAAATAAATAACTGATGCAGTTGAAACTTTCAGCTCTTGCTATTATTTCCTTTCATATCCGTTAAATAAAGTCGGCGTGTACAGAAGAAATAAATAATAATACATTTGGAACCCTTTTCACGCAATAACTCAGATTTTCCCAAAATGTTAGTTGGAAGGGGTCGAGATATCAACTGATGAATAGAACACAAAACACGTCTTGTAGGACCAAAGACTGGAACAGAACCGATGGTCAAAAATGAACATATAAAATACGATATTTTCGTCGTATAAATAGATTATATATTACGTTTTTTATTCTACATTAAGAAGTCTTTCCCCAAATACTTTCACGATATTTATCACTGCGTTAAATCTTTCTCCGGATTCCAAGATTCGCCGGCTTGCTTCTAGTTTACCAGACTCAATTATTTTAAAATAAAAGTAATCCTGCAAAGCCTTAAAAAATGCTAATATAATTGAAAGGCTAATTCCGAAAACGGGGCTGTATAACCTCATATAAATTCACAAGACGTCTTTTCACAATACCTACAACTTAATCCGGATACCCTTCCAGCCTCGCCAGCAGCCTGACCCTCTCGTGACCCTCATCCCCTGTGCCCGATTCGGGTTTAATATTTGCCTGAACAACGTGGCGCATACTTTGGTTTAAGATTAGGGTGGTTAAAAATTTCAAGACTTACTCTGAGCGTCCAATTTACATTTTCGCCGAGGGTTTGAGTCTGATTCTACCCCTGGCGTGGGAATTTTTTTTCCGATATTACAAAATTATGCATGTTAATTCTTTACTGCAAGCGGTGGTAGGTGTTTCGTAGCCCTATCATCGTAACTTTTTTTCATAGTACTGAAACATTTTCATGGTAGGTTGAAATTTGCAGTCGCGCGTTTATGGCTTTTGAAGCCGGGTGATTTTAGTTGGAAATTTAGAAACTTCGCTTAATTTTTTTGAGCAAAACACATCACATTGTATTGTTATTTTTATCTCAAACTCAAACTACACGAAAAAAACACGTTACGTATATAAACTACATCTCCACATAAATTTTTTTACGATTGCCTTTGTTTCACAGATCATTTAATTTTGTTTTAGTCTCTTCAGACATCGTCTGAATTTTATTTCATGATCTTCCAATCTTGACACGGGTCTTTGCGAACAATTACGCAATCGCAGTCACAATAATAGTTTAGCATGTAGAGGGCTATTGCCTCCACTCTCGTCACCGAGGTCGCCCAGCGAAGCTGAACGCACCCAGCATAACCGTACAGTAGAACTTCGATATAACGAGTAGTGATAAAATCGCCTCTTGACGATATAATTACATTTTTTGACTGTTCACCAGATAAAGAAATTCAGTCTTATTATTATTCGTAATTTTAGAGAGTTAATTATAAAAAATAGCAGATATCGAAAGTTCAAACAAATCATCATTGCCTTTTTTCCAAAGTAGGATTACCGAAAGTTAAGTTACCGATTTTTTAGTTTTTTAACTTTATACCTACATATAATTAATAGTGAATAGCACAAAATTACGAACCGTGTGTCAATCACTGATATCTTTGAGTCACACTCACTATCAGTGATTGATTATCTAGGAATATACTGATTCGTGAATATTTATTTTATTTTATTTATATTTGGTTGTGAACCGTAATTAGTCGCATGTGCATATGAAACAAAAATATTCCTGAAGGAATAATAATTCGTGATAAGCGCCATCTAGTAGATTCTGCCAAAACGTTTTACGCATTTGACCCGAAAAATAAACTCACATTTTTTTTTGTGATGATATTAAATTATATATATGCTAGAATATGTTAATACGCAAATAAAGTTAGAATAATATAAGTAAATACGCTCAAAATTATGTGTTTTTATTTATTTCATGTATTGTGATATCGAAGCTGCGCATGCGTATTAGTAAAGAAACTGTGATCACAGTCACAGTTTTCATTTACTGATATTATCGAATACCAATCACAATCACACCAGTGAGTCAAGAGTAGCATTTTTTCTCATCACTACTTATGAAGGTTCGCGAATATGAATGAATGAATGAATGGGTTGTGTGAGTGTGTCAATGTATGACTCCAGATTAAAAGAATTGAAGAATTTTTATGTGATTTGTGTAAGGGTATTGAATGCCCCAATAATCACCTAAATACCCTCGTGTTCGTTCGGGGTCGCGGAGAGTAGTATTTAATGCATATTTTGTATGTCTTGAATTATAAATATGTGTGTGATAGACAGCAAGTTAGAAGAACAGGAACTGCTTACGGATTGCACTGAATTTATTAAAGTTAAAAAACAAATTCTAGCATATATATAATTTAATATCACACTAATTATAACGCCATTTTTTCATGAATATTTTCTTACGTGCGCCGAATATTCACAACCAAATATAAATTCCAAGATATTTCCAGATATTCAATCACCGATAGTGAGTGTGACTCAATAATATCAGTGATTGACTCGCAGTTTGTGATTTTAAACTAATCACTATCAATAAGCTCAAAAGTAACGCGTTTAGAAATAAGTATTTAACGTATTTATTTCTTCGAAGTTTCTAGAATTTTGCTGTTTAATTTTATCTGATTTTGTTTATCAAACAATTATGCGGACGAACTTTCATAATGACACCCTTGCGCTGCTCCGAGTCATTTAAAATTACCGTCTCTCGGATGTGACTCTACCTGTTTTATACAAAAGTTCTGAGAACTCGTACTCTTAGTGATTAATGTGTAATATGAGTTATCAGGATTCGAAATTAGGAGCGCGTTCGCACAAAGCCATCAATTATTCACAACTCCTTGTCAAATAAACTTCCATGTTGTGTCACAAGTAAAAATGTTGCGATGATGTTAAATAAATTGTAATGTGATTTTTTTTCAAGTACTGAAACAAAATAACTCTTGCACCTACAATATCTTTTACTATCTAAGGAGAACACATTCTTATTGTGAAGTTGTAATTATTCAGAACAGACGGTCTGTGATGTTTTTAAATACTAATTTATTAATTTTAAAAAAACATACATATAAAATCAATTTTGTCGAAAAATATTTGTTTTTGCGCTACCGCGATACGAACCTGGATCTCTATTTCCAATCCGGGGAAGTACACTACCGATTGTGTTATAGCGCCAGTATTTTTCATGACAAATTTTATGTTACACTTTTGAAAATTAATACATCTATCGTTCCATTATTCCATTATTATCCCGGTAGCGCAAAAACAATATTTTTCGACAAAATTAATTTTATATGTATATATTTATAATTAAAACATGAAATTAGTATTTATATATATATATATATTTATTATAAATAAACTAAATTGTTACAAGCTTTGATATAAATTTGAATCTGAAGAAAATTATAAAACAATGTGAAATACTAGTAGATAATAAATGTTTGAAACAAATTTGAATATTTGGTAAGTTGATTCAATAATAAAGTAATTGTTCTCTGAATGAAGTAATTTCTAATGACAACTTATCAGCCGAAGCAAATTAATGCTTTTTTAACCCTTCCCAAACCATGCAGTAACTCAGATCTACCATCATAATTAAACCTGTAATATTTCGGTAAATACATGCAATATAAAATTCATATTTTAGATAATCTTAAAGAAAATATTAGCGCTTAGGAATAACTAGTGAAAAAACAAATATGAAAAGGGAATCATACAAAAACAATTATTTTTCCATTCAATCCGTTAGTAAAAATACCATTTGTCATACAAAAGACAGAGATCACACACTATTTTCACAGTGAAAAGGACAACAAATATACAAATATAATTGTCTTTTTCTCAATTATTAATTGAAGAGAGATAAGAAGGAATGACACATTATATAGGACTTAATGAATGCTCTAAATTATGTAATTAATCATTTTTTCAAAATTGAGTTCTCTATATTTAAAGTAAATTCAAGCCATTAAAGTCATTTTAGTTAATAAAATATTTTTTTCAAAATAGTATTTACTGTAACACGAGTTGACAGCATGGCTACGTTTGGGTATTTTATAGCATGGTATGGTAAAGGTTAATACATATTAGATTAATCATCTAGAAAGATATACAGAAAAAATATTTTTGTTGCAGCAGGGTGAATATTATGTTCCAGGCCGATTTTTTTTGACCGCAATTTTAATTTGGCAAACATTTGTCAGTTCACATTTCGTAGTCTTAGAGAATAGATAATTACAATTTATAATAAAGGATTTAATGCCTCAACAACGTATTAAAGTCATGAAAATATTAAAATAAACACAAACCCGACTTTTGGAAAAAATGGTATATTGAGATGCACAGTTCATCCATTTATACAAATGCCCTTCTCCTTCCACTCTAGTTGCCTGAACAGATTTTCGAGAATGACTGTAAATTGTCTGGCACCTTAATGTTTTATATTAGAATATAATTAAATCTAATATTGTGGTGTATTTTAGTTTGCCAGTTGATTCGGCTGAACTAGTTGACGATTGATCGAACGCCAGCGCATTACGCCACCGGCTTGGCTCAATCTGTGAGTGTCCGTGTGTAGCTGTCAGAGTGGCTTGTTCGGATGGATAGGAATGGTCCTAAACAAATAAAACACTTGTTTACATATTTTACAATTTAAACATCATAATGAGTACATGAACAGAAATTGTTCAAATCTTCCGAGTTGCAACAACAAAATTCTCACGAACAAGATTCGCCCACTTCACTCACTGTCGAGGAGTCACCTCGCTTGAGGTGTCTGCCGTCCTCCAGAACGACTGAAGCCTGAGCCGAAATTGCGACTCGCCTTCAATGTATTTCTCGAGGCAGCCACCTTGTCAAATCCAATTCCAGGACCGCGCCGGTCCGCCCAGTTACCAGCTGAGATTCTCCTAAATCCAACCAAGGGATGAGTTCATGATGTGTACGGATCGGGGACCACAGATCTCCTGTATCCACCGCAATCTAAGAATTCTTTATAGCTATTCTCAATTCCCCTCGAGTCTTTTCTCACCCCGACTGCGTCCACTCGGATCGGTAAATAGCGCTCTGTGTCGCCGCGCATTTTTTGAAATGACACAATATATAAATGAGCAATACAGGATTGATGCTACGAACATGGTTGATGAAGGAAATAAAAGGGATTAATTACAAATCATAAAAACATATACAAGTACACCACAAATATAATAATGGTGTCATTAAATAAAACATAACCAGCAGATAAGAAATTGGCTGTAACAATGTTAGAGCTTTACCCGAAACAAACTGCACGTTAGTAAAATCTCCATGTAATTAAAATTATTCCACTTTTGTTTAATTTAATTTTAATTTTATTAAAAGATTTTTACAGTGTAAATAAACATAATAGAACTGACATAATAAATATTTAACATATGATACTAACGTTTAGGTACATAATATAGCAGAAGATAAAGTAAACGAAAAAAGGTGGGAGAAAGGGTCCAAGTTGCAACTATTGAGTTCATACAGAGAACTCTTTAAGCCTAGTAAGGCTAATGTTGAAAAACTCAATTTCTCATTATAGTATTTACATGAATGAATGAATTTTGTATGTAAGATGTTCTACTTCTAGGGATGTGGAAGAGTGCGGACTGCCGGGTCGATCTAGATGGTATGTGCAAGGATATTAATTCTACTTGGCTGGGACAGTCAATATGGCCTTGCAGTAGTTTAAAGAGAAGTATTTGGTCAGCACGTGTTCTTCGATATTCTAGGGTTTTCATATTGTTGCATCTAAATAGGAGTTGAATGATAGATTAGATCTTAAAATGTCGAAGAAACCGAAAATTTCTAGGGAGCTCACTTTGGCAAAGATCTTTATATCATCCACGTAAATAATAAAGTTAGCAAATTAAAAACATGTTTGTATATCGTTAATATAGATTATATATAGTAGTGGACCTAGTAAACTCCCTTGGGGCACTCCAGAGGAGATGCGATGCAATTTGATTCAAAACCGCCGATGACCACCGCTTGGTTTCTGTTACTGATGTTGGAGATCTTAGTAAGTCTCCATATAAAGTACAACATTAAAAACTCGTCCGTTTGATCGAGCGCTATACAACCATATTTACTTATTAGACTTTATTGACATACACGTCATTGTTGTAATGGAGGTGAACATAAAATATTATAGTATAACATGATAAATATAAGACAAACAGTTTATTGTGTGGAATGGAGTAGACTCCACCTCTGGTATATACAGCATTGTCCTGGCTACTTTGCTAGACTGCCGTCTGTGTTAGAGTAGCCAGTTTTTTTCGTGCTGTTGTGGTGTTATTTAATTCAAGAAAGATAAAGATTCGACAGGAATAAAAAAAAGTAAAAAATGTAGCGAGAGTGTTGTAAAACTAGTGAATTATTAGTGTAGGTATTGTATTATAATTATGTTGGAATGTTGAATGGATCCAATACATTCATACGTCCTAGACGTCCAGAAAATCATACAAATAGATCGGGAGACGTATATTACAGATTTCTTAAGGTATTCGATGTACACTGCTCTATCTTATGTAAAACTATAAAAATTGTGTTATAAAAATATAAATGCAGTTCAATAAACTTCACTAGAAATAAATATTTACCATTTTATTATATTATAATACTCGTACGAAATTCTAAACAATAATTTAGACCGTACAAAATGTTATAATATCATTTCTGTGGATTTTGCATATCGAAGCTTACTCTAATATGGATAAATTAATTTATTCCACAGTAGTGTTAACAATCGTGGCTTTTGAAAGCTTTTAATGACTGGCTCTGCAAATCCTGCCATTTTGTAGGCTTCCGAGGTAATAATGCGGTCTGTGTATTTGTAGAAACGTAATTCAGAGGTGAAAACCGCATCCATGTCACGACTGGATTCAATTCCATTTGCTAAATAATGTACATCGTATCAAGAATATATTTACTGTGTATGAATTTCTGGGCTAATCTGCCTTGTATGTCTGACATTTCGGATCCCATTGCAGGGTTCATCATCGGTGCTGATGTGATGTACGACTGTTAGTGTTGTTAAGTACTGGCTTGCACTACCGTGTCGAAAACAGGTGTTGTGTGAAATTAGTAGTATTATGTTGTCAGATCACTATCTGTGACTTCTATGGTTTTATAGCGCCAGATACCACGAGGTTTTTATTTTTAGGCCGTCAATCATCCCAATAATGTTCTCTGGGTGTTTGTATATTTCAATATGGCTCTTTAACCAGACGTGCGTGATGATTTTTGGGCTTTCATTAACATTGGGCATTAACATGCAGCGCCGGCGTTACGCACAGGCGGAGCAGGCGACTGCCTGTGGCGGCCAAATCAAGGGGGCGGCCTAAAAATATTTAAAAATTATAACACATAATACCAAATTGCAAAAAGATATTAGTGTGTAATAAAAATAATGAACAAACCAAAAAAGGCAAATCCAATAAATAACATTATATTTATTTCCTAATAAAGCAGTAATTTGTAGTCAACACTAATGTCCAGAACGTCTTTTGGTAAAAGCCGTCCTTGAGCAAGTTTCAAAATACCTAACGTGCGTGGGACGCGGGCGGCCGATTGAGGGGGTGATCAATTTATGGGGATGGTTTAACAAAAATTGAAAACATCATCTTCACTTAAATTACTAGGGCGGTAAAAAAAAAAACAATCAAAAGGTCTAACGCCGGCGCTGTTAACACGCACGCAATAAATATTTTAGTTAGAATACCAAAAAAACAAATACCACAATTATTTTCCTACCAACCGAGAATAATCTCAAAAATATAAACATATATCTTTTATCGCCAACCAGTCACAAAATGGCAATTCCGATGTACAAATTTATATTTTTACCACAACTAGTGTAAATATTTATTTCATACGAATGACGTAGCGGTATCGTAAATATGAAGAAGAAAAAAACAAGGACACGATGTGAAAAAGAAATTCGTCTCTGACAAACTATTGGGTTTGGTCAATTTCGTTCTAGATATATCGCGATCGCACGCAGGCCGTCAGTCTTGACAGACAATTACTGGACGAAAATTGAACGGCCTGCAGGATTGTAATATTTCAAGAAACACCAGAAAATCCTTCTCTTCTTAATCAAATCGTTTTATATCTCGATAAAAACTTTTCAAACAGCCTTACGATTAATACGATATGAATGCAGTTATTGTTTGACGTGCTCGTTGGTCCTGTGGTTAAGACACTCGCCTAGCGATCCAGTTGTCGGGGGTTAGAGCCTCATCCCAGGAGACCAGTAAGTTAGTCTCATTTTCGTAGCACAAATGCAGTGGCGTAACCACAAAAATTAGGCCCCATACAGAATTGAAAAACTCATTAAAGAAATATACTGAAATGTACTGCGTTGTTTATCGATCAAATAGTTAGAACTAAATTTTTCTTAGGTCTACGTTACTATTCCTACTTTTTCCCCGAATAGGAAAAAGTTTCTGGTTCGAATCCCGGTGGCAATCTTTTTTTTTAGATAAATTGATTTAATCTGTATATCTATCAAATTGATACAATCAATTAGTATTAAAAAAAAATATATTCAAATTAAATGTATTAATTAGAAAGATATACATATAAAATCAATTTATCCAAAAAAATATGTTGTTGCTACCGGGATTCGAACCTGGATCGCTTCCTATCTGTGAAAATGCATTAACCGATTATGCCACACCAACACAGTAAGTTGACGACAAATTTTCGAACTTACATGGTGCACTTTCAAATTGATACATCTGTCGTTCCATTATTTGAAAGCAATCTCAACCGAATCTCAAACACAATATTTTATTTTATTGTAGCAATATTTTTTCGGTAAATTGAATTTCTATATTAAAAATATCACAAACCTATATTCTGAATAATTACAACTTCACAATAAGAATGTGTTCTCCTTAATAAAAAAATATTCTTTGATTTAACGTGAAATAAATAATATTAAAATTTGTTATACAACTGGACGTATAAAATTAAATAAATTTATATTCGAAAAATATCACCCTGAAGTTAAGAAAATTTGCATTTAAAATTCGGAGGAGAATTCAAATTAATCTGCCGAGTAAATTATACTTTACAAGATTTCATTGTCGATACCGACACTTTAAGTATTAGATTCTAGAGAGTTTCGCTATGTAATAAATAATTCACAACGTCTTGGATCGAACGTATGTATGCACACCTTTAAAAATAATATACAAAACCATTTGTTCTTTATTCAATTTTCGATGCCCTCTGTCCTATTCGTAATAAAAAACAATAAATTGTCTCCATAAAGAACATTGTCGCCCATCCAATATAAATTGATGGATTTTTTATTTGATTTTTCTCTTTTATCGTATCCAATGTTTCGGGGCATTTTTATCACAGCATCAGCCTTGTCGATGGTCACCGAGATGTGGACCAAAACTGACGAAAACCTTAGAAAAATATCTGCTATCATCATGACGTTTCTCCGAGGGAATAGAACGGCTGAGAAAGCGATAAGACACCGCAGATTCTGTCCTGAAAATAGCTTTTAAGCCTCCCATACGCGCAACGGTATACCTGTGACAATCTCTCAGTCAACCAAGGCATCGGTTCATCTTCATCATCTTCTCGTCATCCAAAACGTGTAAAGAATAGTTGTTAAAAAATGATTCCCATTTCTGCTTCAAATAGTGGGTCATTTATAATCTTCTCAGCAAAAAGTCTCTGCGCGATATCACAATACACGATATTATATTATTAAAACTTCATTTGCATAAAAAATATATTGTAGCATAAATAATTTATATATATATATATATCTTATTTAATATCATTACGAAGAAAATGGAAACGCTTAAAAAATGCGAGTTTATTTTTCGGGTCAAATGTTTCAAATGTTTTGCTAGAATCTACTACACGGCATTTATCACGAACTATAACGTCATTCCTTCATGAATATTTTCATCTTAAATGCGCATGTGCCGAATCACGGCTCACAACCAAATATAAATTAAATTTTAAAAAATGAATCACGATATTCCCAGATATTCAATCGCTGATAGTGAGTGTGACTCAAAGATATCAGTGATTGACTCACGGTTGGGACTGGGTGGCCCTCACAGCTGACTACAGTGCCAGGGTCTCTCCAGCCATCTATCCACCGCAGTGGCACTCTTCCAGGTCTGTACATCCTTCTCCAGCGATACATTTCGAAGGCATCTATTTTACGCTTGTCGCTATTGCAGACTATCCAAGTCTTCGCTGCTTAGGTAAATATTGAAAAGAGGATAAACAATCATAATTTTAATCAAATATCGGATATCTCATAGATACAAAGCTATTTTTTTTAAATTATTATATTTTCCAATAAGTATAATTTTAAAAAATAGCTTTAATATTAATAATTTTAATTGCTTACTTGACGCCACTGTCTTATTACGCATATTTTCGTAAGTTGGTTCATAGCAACGCTAATATCATTTATTATATTATAATTTAAAATTACCAGCTACAGTAGACTCCACTCATATAATTTTTACTGGAATTTATGTAGATTTCAATATATCCCTCGGCGATACCTCCCGGAGCTTTCCAACTTTCTAAGTCAGCCGCAAATTTTGGTACAATATATACTAATGTACACTTTATTGGGTTGGTTAAATTAGTTTAAGCTTAGTTTTAATCGCCAACTTTGTGGTCGGTCGGGTTATAACTGTAGGGATTTCTAATTTTATGACTCAAACCCTAAACACGGAGGGCTCTCTAGTCGGACATCAATTCTGCTGAATCAATTTCTTATAGCTTACCCTTTATATACTACATAGAGTGTTCCAAACGAAACTTTCGTAACCTTAAAAATATGTATATATAACTATGCAATGTGATCCCATTTTAGATTAAATATACGCTCTGAAGATATCAATTATGATTATCTCCTTAGCCGTCTGAAATTGTTAAACTTATCAGTGAGACGTGCGATGTCCGACCTTATATTCCTATACAGGATCATCAATGGTATGATAGACTGCCTCTAGATTGTCGGTCTGTTTGATTTTCACAATTCATTGTTTTATTACAGTGGTAATGTCTGAACTCATGCATTAGATAACTCCGCAGTCCCCAGAATGTATTCTTTGGGGAATGAATATGCGGAGGTAGTCAACATTTTTGCTGTAAATTTAACTCTTTATAGGACTGAATTATTATCATTTTTTGTGTCTCAACTCAACTCAACGGTGACTGACATAATGTAATTTTTTTCTTTGTGTATTGCACTTCTGATGAAATTTTCTGTTATTTTACAAATTATGTTAATGCCTGAATAAGGCGTGTATGATAATAATAATTAAATAAATAAATCCTACCTTTGACCGATCTAAATCGGATTTTGCAAAGATGCTCTTAAAAACTATTAATATTCTCCGTAAATCATTTTTAATCATGATTGAATTCTATGGGAGGTTAAAGAAGTTTCCTTTCAAAGTTTGTTCGATGCTTAAGAAACGTCAAAGTGACAGGCGCACACTGACAGAACTTCAAACGCTTCAAACTTCAAAAGCGTTTACGAAACAGTGTTTAAAACAAAACAAAGAATCTCGTTCACTACTCGATACCCAACGTCGCTTTAATGGCTTTACCGTGTTGCAGACATTTCCATTCTATTCTGTTCCCGCTAGCGGCACCCCCCGCCAGCTCGTTATCGTCTGTCTCCCGAACAGACCCCCAGGGTGCTGCCGCCGGCGTGGACCTCGATCCGAATAAAAAGGTGATATTTATCCGAGTCTTGGGGCTATATTTTATCGAGTAGTCTTTGGAAATATTCTGTTTTTTTTATATCTCTTGTAGGTAATAAATGTTTTGGACAAGTAGATGAGTTTGTGTATTAGGGAAGTATGTTTGATAGAAACGGAAAGGCTGAGAAAGATATCGAAAGGACGGTGAATGCAGGAAATGAAGTGAAAGCGCTTTGAATGGAATTATATCTGACGGGAACTTGTCAACCGAGACGAGACTAGCGGTACACGATGGAGTCATTGTACCGACACTCATGTATGGAAGTGAGACCTGAAGCTGGCAGAAGAGAAATGAAAATAGACTGGATGCAGTGGAAATGAGATCATCTAAGCGTATATGTGACAAATCTATTTATGATAAAGTATAAATGAAGAAATAAAGAAAGAATGTAAAGCTGATCTTAGTATAGTAAATAAGATTAAAAAAGGATTACCTTGGTGGTTTAGTCATATAGAAAGGATGAATAAGAAAATAATGGTAAAAAAAAAAGATATATAACGCATAAAAAACATACTAAAAAGAACAATTAATAAACAAAAAAATATTGGAAAACAATTACGTATATATTTGACCAAATATGATTTTTCAAATAATTAAATTCCATTTAAATTTTGTTTCAAAAGATGAATTTATCTTAAAGTTAAAATATCACATTTTACAATGAAACGTATGACAGAGTAAAGAATGAAGAAATAAGGAAAGAATTTAAAACTGATCTTAGTATAGTGAGTAAGATTATGAAAGGATTACCTAGGTGGTTTGATCATATGGAACGGATGAATGAGGAGAGAATGGTAAGAAAAATATTTGACGCAAATGTTGATGGCACCAGAAGTAGAGGACGTCCTCGGAAGACTTAGCACGACCAGGTAAACCAAATACTGAACGATGGTCCTGTTAGAAGTCTCAGTGATCGTCGAGCTTGTATGAGAAGATGTATAAATGTGGATGAGGCGAAAATCGTGGTGTCAGGACAGAAGAGTGTGGCGCTCTACCCACGGAGAAACGGCGTGATGGTAAGTAAGTAAGTAAGTAAGTAAGTACAACGTAACGTCTGTTTGAACAAACCGACAAGATCGTTTACATCAGAATTTTTGTTAGTATCATAGTAAATATCTGATGACTAATTTCATCTCAAACCAAATCTTTTGGCTGATTTTCCTTTTTTATATGCTTACACATACACTTCTCGTCGCTGGGTCACTGTCTGCTGTATGATAATGGTCAGATGGAGTTAACTCAACTTGTTTAAAATGAATAATATTTTTAAAAAATTAATGTCTCTAGTCTCAGTTTAAGATTCCCGGGATTCGAGACAGCAAATTCCCGGGAATTTATTCTCGGATTGTCTTGATACAGAATCTTTAGTCAATACTTTTATGAAGATGAAACCTATTTGAGTGTATGTGCTGCTCTTCTTCGGCGATCTCTCGTTACGAGGATGACCTCTGTAATAGATAACGATTGCAAGTCCGAGTGTGGCTGAGGAGTCCAATTCTCGAACCGCACACCCTTCCACATGTTGTGCACGTACATTTGCTTGGCAGTGCAGTTCTGAGTGACGAGTCTTCATCCTTTTCTTTCCTCTTTCTCCTTTTTTACGTCAGCCCTCTTCTGTTTGCAAGTTTCCCCTGTACAGTGTACTTTTTGACACCATTGTCCTCGGTCCTGTTTCGCGGTTTTCCGGTGTTTAGGGTCCACATTTACTCAGATGTGCCTTTAGGGTGTCTGATCTGTAAATCCGGATCGATAGGATCTAAGATGAACGAACTGCACGATCTCCGAGTCACACGTCCCGCGGAGATGAATACGATAATTCCAGTTGTAAATCAGAATCACCGCAGGGTAGGGAAACTTTGGTACAGGATGAGGTCGATGAGGGAATAAGGGTTCCAGTCGAAGTACCAGTGAACCGGGATTCGGAAGGACTGTATAAGATGGCTCCATCACCCCTCCAGTCGCCGCTAAGATCACATAAATGCCACGCGAATGAGCAGATCTCCGCTTCCAATTGAAGTCGGCGATATCATAATTTCAACTACGGCACAAATAAACAACAAACAATACGTGATCAAAATACAGTGCTCGTGCACTGGACCCGACAAGTCCACACCGCGAATGCTATCGCGATGTCAAGATCGAACAAATATCGCTCAAGTTGAAGCCTGCTGACGTCAAGGTCATAATTCACACAGACAAGACGAGCGTGAGGAAAGGTATGGATGGGAATTTGTATTCGGAATTGTGTCAATAACATGGATCGCGGCCGATTCGAAAGACGCGCCAAAAGTGTGTTTTACGAATTCTGAACAGTGTCTTTGTGTCTGAACAGTGTCCTATATACCTACGTAAATAGATAATCATTTAAATTATTTCTTATGTACGACTTTCGCGCCCATCTTAGGATGTATTTTAATTACTAGCAAATAAATACAAAAAAAAAAATTTAGTTTCACTAATACATTTCAGACTAATTACTTTATTGGAAGGGGTGTCTTGACAGGGGTCTTTGCACCCACCTCAAGAAGAAGATAAATCGTGTCCGAAATTTTTAATTCCACGCAGGCTCTATAGTGTTTTGATTTATTACTAACGGATGTCCGTTTCCGATATAAGCTGTGCCTGGTGAGGGCGGAACTCTGATTATGAACGAAAACAAATCAAACCGCAAAATAGTCTTGTACGCGTAAATAAGAAATTTTATAGGTTTTTAAAAAATTCTGTACTTAAATATTCTTTTTGTGCGATGGAATTGCGTGCCTGGCTTGGCGAATCGTGTGTACAAACGCGTTTCAAAATGAGGAGGTCGGGGCGATCTGTTTTAATATTTAGTATGTGTAAGGGGGTATCAAGAAAAAGGAGTTTTGGCTGTCATTCATTGTTTTTGAAGTGAAAGTATTTCGCTTGGAGAATTATATTTGTGTTTCGCTGAATAATTAATTTGGAACATTATGCGAATCTATTTCTGGTAAATGTATTTATGTACATCCACAGCATTTTAGGGTTAATAATATTGGATAATTTTTATAGCGCCATTTTCGTAAAAAAATTCGCCTCAAGGGTTGTAGTCCTTAATAAAATTCTGTTTGAGAATATCCAACTGTTTGACAAATATGAAGATATTATTAAAATTTTCCATATATACTGGGGAAGTTGGGATATCTAATCTATTAAATGCGGATTTTCATATTTCCTAGAAAATTTGACTCCATTGTTAGATCATTAAATTATTTTGTAATAAAATTGTTATTGACTGAGTTAATTCATTAAACTTTTGTTCTATATATATTATTATTTGATTATCTTATAAATAAAAAACTAGCCTCTAAAAAATTTGTCCACAAATAATTGTAGAAATTGATCACACAGGTTATGTATTACGCATAAGGGCATAGTACCTATATGTTCTCGTATAGGTACTATGCCCTATATATCTACAAAAAAAGAGCTAGATTACAAAATTTAAATATGCATATAGTTGAAATATACATTTTAATAGAGACACCGAAATTAACATGACACCGAAATTAATTTGACAGTTTTTAGATATTGCCATATATATGTGTTTATTTTACTTCTGTATATATATTTATTTGTAACTATATAATACAATGTATAAATCTGTTTGGACTGTGTCCGTCTCACTAGAGAAATTCTGTGTCAAGACGGGCATAGTTTACAAGCAATTGTACAATTAATTAGAATTACAAATAGTAGATAGAATTACATTTATTACTATATAATGTGTATATGGAGAACAATTTTAAAGTGAACTTAATTTTTGGATTACTTTGTAGCAATAATTAATATAGGTATGAGTCAATATGTTTAGGTGAGTGCACCAATACTGGCTCTACCCATATTACAAATCCATGTTTTAATATATAGTTTAATGTTCTTATTGTTAATTAAAATATATATATATATATATATATATATATATATATATATTCTTTGTTTTTTCTTTGATTTCTTGTTGTTAATAATACGGTCACATATGCAATATGAATACTACCACTAACCATTTGATTGAGCGCGCTGATTCTCTGGCATCGTGCCGGTCCGATGTCGTTGTTCTTCTTTCCGGGTAGACTTACGACCGACCGAAATGCACACACACCCGTCGCTCAAATTATTAATACCTTCTTAGCTTACCGTCTTAGCGCGCGCCGTAATCTCCGAAAGCGGCAACATTCACACACACAACATGACCAATGTCAATAGCAAGAAATCCCAGGAGTGCCAATCAAAGGAACAAAGGCGCGTAAACATATATATATATATATATGTTCCAACAAAACGAAAATGTACGTAGGAACCTATTAATTTTTTTATTCAGTTGCAGCCTGAGAAAACTAGTCACTCTCTTTACTCTCTAGAATATCTTACCCTCGCCCTACCAGGAGCATATATACGAGTAACATGTTTGTTGTGGATTAGTAAACAATCAAGTCTTTTGTTAAAAATTTTATCATACTATACTATGATTAATATCAAAGTGTAATTATTTAAATTAACACTCATATTCCTAATACGAATAGGTAATTATTATTTCATAACGATTGTTTTATAAAATTAAAACGTCAAACTATTTTTCTTGACGATTCCAGACGTTGGCTATGGAATCATTGTTCCCGTAATTTCCTTCGACAGCTGGTTCCCAGGTTTCCGATTGACAATAAGGGCACATATGATATATTAACCTTTTTATTATACTTGCTGATTTTCTAGTTCGATGTTGTTCTTTTGGCTGGGTAGATTTCGACCGACCGAATTGCGCACTTCCAACGATCGATTTATTTGGACCTCTGGACTGGACTTACTTACTTACTATCACGCCGTTTCCCCGCGGGAGTAGGCAGAGGAATAGAGCGCCACACTCCTCTGTCCTGACACACAATTCTCGCCTCATCCACATTCATACATCTTCACATACAAGTTCGCCGACTGTTGAGGCTTCTAAAAGAACCATCCTCCATTATCTGATTTACCTGATCATGCCAAGTCTACCGCGGACGTCTTCCACTTCTGGTGCCATCAACTCTTACGTCATATACCTTTCTTACCAGTAATTAAAAAAAATATTAGGAGAACAGAGAAAGAGCCATCTACCTTATTTTATATATCTTTCTAATTAATATATTTAATTCATATTTAAAATATCACAGACCTATGTTCTGAATAATTATAACTTCACAATAAGAATGTGTTTTCCTAATAATGAAGTTGTATCAATGTGTTCAAAATTTAATAAAAATTCATTGATAATTCTGGCGTCTGCCATCAGATTAAGGTAGATGGCTCTTTCAAATAATGGAACGATTAAATGTATTAATATCAAAAAGGTAACATATAGGTTCGAAAATTTTTCGCGAAAAATATTGTCGCTGTAGCATAGTTGGATAATGCACCTTCCCCGGTTAGGAAAGAGATCCAGGTTCGAATCCCGGTGGCGCAACAACAATATTTTTTGATAAAATTAATTTTATATATATATATCTTTCTAATTAATATGTTTAATTCATATTTAAAAAAATTATGTTTCAAAAGTAATTGTAAAATATTGGCCATGTTTGGCGCAATAAATTATTTTATATCTAAAGAAAAATCCTTCTTAATACGTGAGTGTAAAAATATTCTAATAATTCATTCGAAAAATTTCATATCCACGTTCAAACAGAGACCTCTGCAGCTGACGGCAGAAAAAGTTCCATTACAGCATCATCATATCTCTCCAACAATCCGGCGCGACAGTCCTCGCCGTGAGGGATGAGGAGGCGGGCACCAGCCGACTGTCGAAGAGGCGTTTAAGCCGTTCGGTTAACTCGTGTTTTTCTGCCATTTGCCGAGCGAAAACACACGTGCTCCACGAACGCCTACAGCTGAACCATTAGCCATGAAAAATGTCTCAATAACTCAACTAGTGATGGTTGATTTGTTGGCGAGAACCATGATCCAAATTACTGGTTTAATTTTTTACCTAAGATTTCACTACTGTGTATTGGTTAAAAATATTTATTTTTTAAATTAATATAGATGTATGTCAAATAAATACAGCGATTTCACTATCTGATTAAAGAACGATGTGTTTATTTTTAAAGAAAACACAATTTGTTGTGCAGTTGCATTTTCACAACATAGTTCTGTAATATTTTAATAAAATGATTATTAAGGAGGACACATTCTTATTGCGAAGTTGTAATTATTCATCACATAGGTCAAAGGTATTTGAGATTCCGTAAAAGCAGAGTAGACAGACGGCTTTCAAATAATGGAACGATAGATGTATTAACATTTGAAAAGTGTAACATATAGGTTCGAAAATTTGTCGTCAAAAGTACTGTCGCTGTAGCATAGTTGGTAATGCACCTTTCCCGGATTGGAAAAGAGATCCAGGTTCGAATCCCGGTAGCGCAACAACAATATTTTTAGATAAAATTGATTTTATATGTATATTTTTCTAATTAAAAAAGTAAATGAATTAACTAGAAAATATTTATCGACAAAATATTTTTTTAAGGGAACACATTCTTATTGTGAAGTTGTAATTATTCAGAATATAGCTCTGTAATATTTAAAATAAAGAAGATGGCTTTTAAATAATGGGTTCGAAAATTTGTCGTCAACACACTGTGTTGCCGTAGCATAGGAGTAGACGCAGGTTCGACTCCCGGTGGCGCAACAAAAATATTTTTCGATAAAATTGATTTTATATGTATATCTTTCCAATTAATACATTAAATTTGTATTTGAAAAAATATTTTGTTGCTGCCAGGATTCGAACCTGGGCCTCTTCCTATCCTAAAGGCGCGTTCAACATTGTGCTATAACAATCGAATATATTTTCTGCAAAATTTGAATTTGTATTGTGTAATATTTCCAATTAATATATCGATTGTTCCATTTTTAAAAGTAATCAACTTTATATTAAAATGTATCAATTAGAAATATTACTGAATATAAGTTCAAAATTTGTCGAAGATGTATTCATTTGATATGGCTAAATGCTAACTTATAAAAAGTTTATTTGTATATAAAAATTAATAAATATATTTTTGATAAATAGATTGTTTTCTATATATCTTTCTAGACGTTTCATTTAATTTTTTTGAAAGCGTGCCCTTAACTTGTATTATACATATGAAGCCCCCCCTTGCAAAAACACTGTATATCAGTTTTTACAAATGTTGATAGATGGAGCGTCAGCCATCTATGGTGATAAATTGTTCCAGAGAGGTTCAGTTAGAAATTATGTATAATAGTATTTTTATTTATTATACCATTCGATGCCCAAGAAGATATACAACATTGTTGCATTCATAACTCAGATCTGCCCAAAACCGATATACTGTGTTGTTGCAGGGTTGGTCTCACATATATGTAATTTGCTCTATATGACGGAGTAATGTAATGGATTTACTTAAATGACTAAACAAATTGGGAGGCTGTTGCCTCAGGGGCCAGGTGGCTCTTGTCTGCTGCTCTTCTTCCGATTCCTTTATTGAAGCCGACCACTCTTCTCTCGTGAAGCACTTAAGAGTTTTTAAAAGGTTTCCAAGTTCTGTAATATCTGCTTATATCCTCATAAGTACGACACATTTTTAGCTGTCTAATATTTTTCAAAGTTTTTTATTGTAGAATTTTATGCTGATTCCCTGCAACATAGACTCAGCGATGAATTTAGGCAGAGAACCAACACCGAACCATCGTTGAAGTTGATGTATGAATTATACAGGGTGTAGCAGACCTAGTCCACAATACTTTATGGGTAAATTTCGCCTAATTTCGCTTTATGGGTAAGTGTGCCTAATCTCAACCGTATTAATCAAGAGCAATCTCGTTTTCGGTCCATTCATCGAACGTACGATGCACATGATTGTGAAGCGGCTTCAATTCTTGCACGAGCTGGATCTTGCGAGCTCGTAAACCAAGATCTATCCGCAAAATCTTCCATAAAGTGGATGGACACATCTCCAATTACTATGCACGATGGCGAATCGACTCATTCGGGTCCTCCTCAATGCTACGCTCCACTGCAGCAACAGCTTCTTCGGTGCGCACTGTACGACGTCTCAGCGCATGCGTATTATCAATTAGAGTATGCGTAGTACGAAAATGATCCATGGTACTTGCTCGGGTGGACGGTAATGCCGACCATAAAATGGGCGTAGCGCACGGTGAGTTTCGAGAACTGAACCACGATTTTCGAAATAAATTTGCAAGCGTTGTTCTGGCGTAAGTCTATTCGTATTAATAATAAAAATAATAATAATAATGTGTTTATTCTAGCGTGATCATGTTTTCGACCCGATTCGCCATAGAGATAATACATATTATGTTATATATTAAAGTTATGAAATAAATATAATGCTATGAAAAATAAAAAGTAATAGAAAACCAAGGAAAATATTAATAAATGAAATGAAAAATTGAAATTTTTATTGGAATGGCAAACCAAACTGAGCACAAATCAGTTGTCAGAGAAAAAGTGATGCCAATTCGAAAAAAAAACCTCTAAAAAAACACCTTAATATGTTACTTTTTTGTCAACTGACGTCCACAATTGGGTGGCCCAAATAAGACTGAAGGGTTAAAATAAATCGCGTATTGCAAGCGTGCTTGAATATCTTGGGGTGACAGTTCCAGTACCATTTTAAAATTCGTTATTGGAACATTCTGGAGATGCCCAATTGTGTAGAACGACGATGAGTAGAGACCGATGGATCGTCGATTACTCTTTACCGCAAAATCTTCACAACTGCTTCAGTGCACACCGACCGATGAGGACTTCTTCCTGGAAGATCTGCCACTGGGCCCTGATCCTCAAAACGAGGGTGGTGGGATAAGATCCCGTGAACTGCATCGATTAAAATTAATGGTTAATTGACGTAATCCGAATTGGAACAAGAAAGGAATAATGACAGATGGATCTGGCCTACCTTGATCTCGGTCCTGGGCCGGACGTCAAGTTTCACCTGTACAATTGTCTCGCACTTTTGTTGTGAAGAACGGAGATATCACTGCACTTCCTGCGATGTGTAGAACACAGCGTCATCGTGATCCGGATTTGTACACACGGCGACAATTTTGATCCACAAAAAAGCCTGTTGACAGCTCGGTGTCGAAATGCAATCTGTTCCCCCCGTCGGCGAAATACCAAAGTAATTAGTTGGCCAGAGCGGAAAAGAAGGACAGACTAAGCGTTTTCGTTTAGTTGTGAAAATAAACCTTTCAGAAGAAAATAAAAATTCAATGATTTTGACAGGTTGCTGCACATCATAAGTAGACGTCATATATCTTCGAAAAATGTTTAATAACCTGCAAAAGGAAAAAACATAAATAAAAAAACCAAAAACGTTACGGATATTTTTAATCCTTTATTCTTATTTGGACCACCCTGTGTAAACAAGATTTTAGAGAATAATATGTTCCATTCCTGAGATGTGATACTGGAGGAGAATGAGAATAAAATTTTTCTATCGATAAAATAATAATCACCACCGACACTCGTACCCGCATATTTTTATTGCCGGTGGACTTCACCAATTACGCCATAGTTACCTTATAAATTATCCTCTGCTTTGATCTATCTTATATTTTTTTAATAAGACATCTGTATACGCGCCTTGTTACATATGCGTATGTGAGTATTGCCGCCTTTTTTCGGAGAGCCGAGAAGACGGTAAACGATAGGCGTTTTAATTACATCCCGTGCTTCGACCAGTCCAGAGGTCCAAATAAACCACCACTGCGCGCTTCGGTCGGTCGAAATCTAAAGAGGACAACCCGGCTAAAAGAACAACAACATACATAAAAACAGCAAAAATAAAAAGGTTAGTGCAGTTCATATATCATATGTGTATTTATTGTTAATCGGAAACCTGAAAACCAGCTATCGAAGGCATTTACACAAAAAACATCTATTTTTTTCTGTTGAAAGCGACCATTATTTTATTCCATTTTTTTTTCAATTATCTTTATTTGTAGATAGACCCAGCTATGTGGCGCCAGGACTCCCGGTCCATTTTTATTAATCTAATTAATTAATTACATTTGATATGATGGTTTCGTTACAGGATTCATTCATTCGTATGAAAAAGAACAAAAAATATATATTTTCTGATTTCGCTTTTGATAAAGAAATGTTCGCCCAATCTACACGAAACAAGGTTGACGAAGGGAGAATTCGGCAGAGACGTATGACCGACACGCACTGGTTTCGGCTTACAGCAGTGTTAACGCAAAAACAATACTTAAATAGTTTGATAAATCACCAACAGTAATAAAATATCACTCTACCATTTTATTTGACGCACAAACCCGGGATAGGGTAAAAAGTAATTACAGTCAATCGTGACGTGGAAGGCTATTACTTAATTTGGTTGTTATGAGAAATTACGTCAAAAATTATGTATATTCAATTGATCAACTTCAAATTTGATTACAATGTTTTTAAATTATGTTTATTCTTTTCTACATAAATATGTACAAACCAATTTTTGCTACACCATTAGAGTCGGCTAAAAGAGCACAAAATACAATGCTTATGGTAATAAATGGTCGTCCCTTTAGATATCTATCAGATCTTATATTTAAAGAGTACAATGCCCTTGACATGAGACATATCTACATGTTGATACACGTCCAATATTTCCATGCTAACAACAACTCACCCCAAGCAATAAGGCATGGACACAACACAAGACAAACAACGAACATCTACACGCCAGTTCCGAGAGCAACAACGACATTTTATCAAAGATTCTACATGTTCTTAGCTCCGAAACTGTACAACACACAATAAGATTACACAAATATGGACCCGATATATGATCCAATTGGGTAGAGATCAATCAGAAGCATCGCTATCCAACATTCTAACATAATCATTATACAGTGCCTACACTAATAATTCACTAGTTCTACAACACTCTCACTATATATATTTTATTTTTTTTCTATTTTATTTTTTATTGCTGTCGAATTTTTATCTTTCTTGAATTAAATAACACCAGAACAGCACGAAAAAACCTAGCTAATTTATCAAGCTAATTTAACCAGGACAATACTGCATATATCAGAGGTGGAGTCTACTCCATCCCACACAATAAACTACGAGTATATACTTAATTGTATCTTATGTCTATCATGTTATATTATAATATATTCACCTCTGTTACAACAGAAACATGTATGTTAATAAAGTCTAATAAATGAAATAAAATTGAAAATCAAAAATCTACGACAATGGTTTATATACGAAATTATTTTAATAGCGCCTTCTAAACAAATGTTGCATTATACAAATTAAATGACAAAAATAAAAATAAAACACTTTACTTGAGACGCGTTTCATCTTGTAAGGGAATTATCAATCTAACAATTTAACTCAACAACTTGTATTTATATTAATTTTAATCAGTAGTTAAAACTTCTCAGAATTCCAATCAACAATGTATCTTTTCACTACTTACTTACTTACCATCACGCCGTTTCCACGCGGAGGTAGGCAGAGAGGATAGAGCGCTACACTATTCTGTCCTGACACAATGCTCGCCTCATCCACATTCATACATCTTTTCATACAAGCTTGACGATTATTGAGACTTCTAACAGGACCATCCTTCAGTATCAGGTTTACCTGGTTGTGCCAAGTCTTCCGCGGACGTCCTCTACTTCTGGTGTCATCAACACTTGCGTCATATATCTTTCTTACCAATCTCTCCGCATTCCATATGATCTTACTCACTATACTAAGACCAGCTTTACATTCTTTCCTTATTTCTTCATTCTTTACTTTGTTATAAATGGATTTGCCATATATACGCCTAAGTGATCTCATTTCCACTGCATTCAGTCTACTTTCGTTCCTCTTCTGCCAGCTCTAGGCCTCACTTCCATACAGTGTCGGTACCAGGACTCCATTGTGAACCACTAGCCTTGCCTTAGTTTACAAGTCTCTTTTCATAACATGTAAATAAAATTGTAATGTAAATTAAAAGAGTAGAATCAAAAAAACAATTATTAATTAAATGTATTAGAAAGATATACATATAAAATCAATTTTATCGAAAAAATTGGTGTTGAGCTACCGGGATTCGAACCTGGATCTCTTTCCAAACCAGAGAAGGTGCATTATCCAAATATGCTACAGCGACATATTTAATGACGACAAATTTTCGAACCTATATGATACCTTTTTTTAATTAATACATTTTTAATCGTTCCATTATTTGAAAGAGTTATCTATTTTGTTTTTACGGAATCTCAAATACCTTTGTACCTTCCCCTTAAACATAATAAAATTGCATTAAAAATAATAAAAAATATATTTGTCTCTATGAGATATCTAATATTGTAAATATGAATTAAATATATTAATTAGAAAGATATACATATAAAATCAATTTTATCAAATATTGTTGTTGCGCCACCGGGATTCTGACCTGGATATCTTTCCTAACCGGGGAAGGTGCATTATCCAACTATGCTACAACGACAATATTTTTAGCGACGATTTTTGAACCTATATGTTACCTTTTTGATATTAATACATTTAATCGTTCCATTATTTGAAAGAGCCATCTACCTTATTTTTACGGAATCTCAAATACCTTTGAGTAAACTGATAGCAGACGCCAGAATTATCAATTCATTTTTATTAAATTTTGGGCACATTGATATAACTTTATTATTAGGAGAACACATTCTTATTGTGAAGTTGTAATTATTCAGAAAATAGGTCTGTGATATTTTAAATATATTAATTAGAAAGATATACATATAAAATCAATTTTATCGAAAAATTAATATATTTAAAACATCACAGACCGTCTGTTCTGAATAATTACAACTTCACAATAAGAATGTGTTCTCCTAAATCTAATATTGTGTTTATAATATTTTAGATAGTTAAAAAAAATAATATGCAAATATAAAATGTATTATACAGGTTTTACTAAATTTGCGTATTCTGTGGCTTTTTTAAACACAGGCCTCGACTACTGTATAATATTCAAAACGAATGTATTACCGCGTTGGGGGTTTTATGTTTGGAAATATTTTACCTTATTATATTTCATTTCACTTTTAGTGCGGTCGGCACCGACTTATTGCACCATCTACGGATTCATCTTTTATCCATCTTGTATTCGCTCTGTATATTAGAATCATCAAAGAACATCCCTCGCACCTTATCTCTTTTTATCTCACCTTAAAAATTACAATATTTCTCCCTTTCATTATTTATTTATGTTTCAAACAAATTATAGCCTTTTTTAAGGAAAACACATTATTATTGTGAAGTTGCAATTTTTCGTGATGTTTTTAACGCCCGGTGGGTCAAAACAAAACACGTCTTGCGGTCCTTTTAGACCCACCACAAGTTTTCGGTTTAAAACCGTTTTTTTGGAATATTTTATATATATATATATATCATTTTAAATATGATTGAATGAAGTGGTATTATGTGCCGTAATTATTTTCCTAAAAAATTAATGTTTTAACAAAAAATATTACGAATTATGTAGGTACATGTATTTGCGCATCAATGAACGTCCGATATGGATCAAGTACAAACATCCACTGAACCATCGGTACCCATAAAAATGACTGTCCTAGATAAGTTTTTGGTTATTTTTTCACATTTTTATTAATGATTTATTTAAATCTCGTGCTATAATATTAATCTATATTTAAAAACATTAGGAAAATATTAATAAAAGAATAGCTAGAAGAAAAATAATCATGTATTTATATTTTTACAAACACCCGGGTCAGATCTGACCCACCACCGTAGAGGATGTGTTAATAAAAATTAAATGTATAAATAGTAAGATATACATATAAAATCAATTTATCGAAAAAATGGCTTTCAAACGCCATGTATCAATTTGAAAGTGCAACATATAAAACGACATCATATAAGTTCGAAAATTTTGTCGTCAACTTACTATGTTGGTGTAGCATAATCGGTTAATGCATTTTCTCAGATTGGAAAAGATCCAGGTTCGAATCGAATTGATTTTATATGTATATCTTTCTTATTTGTATTACTTGTAGTATTTTTCCAGCGTCCAAATTTTTTATTATATTTACTTTATTTATATATCATCAACATATCGACCCCTCAGAATAACAAGGTTCCATCTGACACAAACACTATTTTGAGATAATGAGCTCAAAAGTGTCGATTGAATTTCAACATATACTCGTGTATATTTTGTTTCGAGTATGCAAATATGATCAGTTTTAAGGTCTTAACATATTTTCAGTATTATCAATGACCGCTGTGAGATGAGGGAAATTAAAAATAAATAAAAACATTGTAAATGAACAATAATGATCCATAAATTGAAATAAATAACTGATGCAGTTGGAACTGCAGCTCTTGCTATTTCCTTTAACCTTTACCATACCATGACATAAAATATCCGAACGCAGCCATGCTGTCAACTCGTGTTACCGTAAATAACAGTTAGAAAAAATGTTTTTATTAGCTTAAATGGCTTTAATAGCACGAATTTACTCTAAATATTGAGCATTCAATTTTGAAAAAATGATTAATAACATAATTTAGAGCATTCATTAAGTTCTATACAATGTATCCTTCCTTCTTATCTCTCTTCGTTTAATTTGCAAGAAAGAGATAATTATATTAGTATGTTTGTTGTTCTTTTCACTGTGAAAATAGTGTGTGATCTCTTCTTTCATATCACAAATGGTATTTTTACCAACGTATTAGTTTTACAACGGATTGAATGGCAAAAATAATAGTTTTGTACGATTCCCTTTTCAAAATTGTTTTTTTCCTAGTCATTCCTAAGCGCTAATATTTTCTTTAGGATTATCTAAAATATTGCATGTATTTACCGAATTATTAGCGGTTTAATATGATGGTAGACCGGTGTTACTGCATGGTTTGGGAAGGGTTAATATCCGTTAAATAGAGTTGGTGTGTATGGAAGAAATAAATAATAATACATTTGGAACCCATTTCACGCAATAACTCAAATTAGCCCAAAATATTAGTTGGAATCTTATTATTCTAAGGGGTCGATATTACAAATAATCTAGAATCTAAGAATCAATAACATATTGTATAGTGTCTATTTATATAGCTGAACGATTCCCGTAAATCAATATATGATATATACAGAAAATGTTATATATATGCGTGTATATGTGTGTATATATGGATATGGTATCGTGCCATTGTCGAGGCTTTACCTCTAAAGTTACGGTATAACTATACTTGTGTGCGGGTAATATTCAATTTTCTAATTTTAGTCAGTGGATCTAAACATCTAGTAAATAAAAAAATGGATTTGTAGAATGAAAAAAAACACATCCTTATTTAAAAGGAAATTTACACCTCTCTCCAATGAAATTAATCAATTTCCCAACTAAGAAAGAAATGGCAAATAAAACATCAATACTAATTTATTATGTGATATTTTTATATCTGGGTCCTTTCCATCTAGAAAGAACAATTGTATTAGTGTGAGTAATACCATACAAAATATACACGTTGTAACAGTAATAGTGTATTGATGCCGCCACTCTGCGTTTCAATTGGTCAGTGGGCGGGCTTGTCATTTGAAATTAGTTAAAAACACGGTATTCACAAAAAATATGTACGGAATTTTCGAATTTTGTTAATTAGTTAATTATGTTTATATCTGTTATTTTTTAAATTATATTAGTTGTCTTTTTGTTTTATTACCAATATTTGTCTTTGTTGAATGCGTCCGTTGGTTTTTTCATTGTTATAAATATATAACTATGTATCTACGCTATAAAAGCCATATATTTAATAAAAACAATCCTAAAAGCATTATATACATAGTGTACATAGATATATTATACTTAACTCCTTTTCTATTACATATATACTGCGACGGAAAACATAAAATATATATCGCAAAAAAAGCTATGTACATTAAAATTTGAGCTCTGTTTGTGTTCTATTTCCTACCAGTTTGCCGGAACCATGTATTTTTTATTATTTTTAACCCTTCCCAAACCATGCAGTAGCACAGGTCTACCATCATAATTAAACCTGTAATATTTCGGTAAGTACATGCAACATAAAATTCATATTTTAGATAATCTTAAATAAAATATTAGCGCTCAGAAATGACTAGTGAAAAACCAATTATAAAAAGGTAATCGTATAAAAATAATTATTTTTTCCATTCAATTCGTTGTAAAATTAATACGATGGTAAAAATACAATTTATGATATGAAAGACAGAGATCACACACTATTTTTACAGTGAAAAGAACAACAAACATACAAATATAATTGTCTCTTTCTCACTAATTAAATGAAGAGAGATAAGAAGGAAGGGTACATTGTGTACGACTTAATGAATGCTCTAAATTATGTTATTAATCATTTTTTTCAAAAATGAAAACTCAATATTTAGAGTAAATTCGTACCATTAAAGGCATTTAAACTAATAAAAACATTTTTTCTAACTGTTATTTACGGTAGCGCGAGTTAACAGCATAGCTGCGTTCGTGTATTTTATATCATGGTATGGTAAAGGTCAAAAAGTATACATTTTTTTGAAACGGGCCATCATACAACTGGCTTTAATGCCGACCTCACGATAAGCAGTAGTGCAAAAAATGTGATAATGATAAATGAATAAATATTTCTTCTGTACGTGTGTAAAATTCTCGGACATTAGTTGGAAAAATGAGAACGTGGCAGTCTATATGTTCATCTGTTTTCAAGTTTTTTTTTTTTTTGATAAATCGTCTAATATATCCTTCAACGCGAGATCCAGCGACGTTTGTTCGTGAAGATTTCTGGCAAGTGATAAAAATGACACAATTAATCTCTATTTATTTTTGTCGTTGCTTTTAAACCTAACTAATGGTATTTTAAGCGATTGCTAACTTAATTTACGAGAGTACTAACTTGACGGTGTCCTGGAACAACGCTCGGAGCCCGACTATCTTAACTACTAAACCAACAAGCATAGCTGTGTCATTTTAAAATTGTATTTGTTAGAAAACAAATATAGTCTACGTGGGATGCAGGTTAAATGAAAACTGGAACCCTTCTATGGAAATTATACAAAACCAAGTGTTCGCAACATACTGAAACCACGTAAAAATGTAATTTTGTAGCACAGCTAACAAACTCTCTGAACTGAAAATATATGCAGCGGTTCTGCTAATGTATTCGTGCAAATTAATATTTAATGCATTCCGCTCTCGATCCCGAGGACACTTGGAGACAAGAGTGTTGTGGTAGACCCGATGTTAAAGCAGCCCGGATTGAACTTCCCCAGGAAGCTGTGGAGCTGTTCGAAACTGCTACAGCCAGTGTGCATATTTCATGCATAAATGTGGCTTAAAGGAGTCACTCGCTAGCGGGAGTTTCATAAATAACGCACCCGGCCGATCTAAACTCTCCCGGGAGCTGTCAACAAAGCGACACCTGGATACAAACAGCATATGAATAACTTTACCTCCGTAAAGTAGAAGATGTGTTATTCAAAAAAATTATTAGATCCCAAAGCAAAATGGGAAATAAAACATTGGACCCCAATAGCAAGATGGTAGGGCCCACCTGTATATTATTGTTTTTTTATACCCCGTCATTTGTCTAACTCTTTACTCGTACATCGCAGCATTCGTTCAACTTTTTCGAATAAAATTCGACTCGGCATTCGTCCAACTTTTTCGAATAAAATTAAACTCGGCATTCGTCCAACTTTTTTGAATAAAATTCAACTCGGCATTCGTACGTTTTCCCGGAATTCGTTCCTCGCGATCCGAATCACGTGGTCAGTCTCGCGTTGGCTAAGCATCATTTATACAAGCTTCGTAAAACCCCAAGCTATTTTATTATTATCTTGATTATTCATAATAAAATAAAAATTCTTTTAAAGTGGAACTCATGTGTCAGACACATCATCCAAAGAATGCCTCCTCCAAGGTATCCACACATGCCATAATATTAAGAAATATGTATCGTTATAATGATACTAAATAACTGTAAAAACATTATTATATTTTACAATCCGCCTGCGAACTTTCTATAAAATGTTGTTAAATTTTCTATCGCGTCATTTCTAATATTCTACTCCTAACCGCAGTTAGATGACATATTTTACATGAGGAATGGTTCATTTGTTGATTCCTCTCCACCACAAGCGTCGCGGGGTGTCTACAATGTTAACACTCGCGAAAAGGATTATGATGTATAAACGGAATTAAAGTAAGATTAATTAATAAGCGTTAGCAGAGTGAAGCGACGGCTGTTATCCGTACAAAAGCGCACTGAACTTACTGCAATTGGAAGACTTTTAATCACTACGACATTTTCTTTCTTCCTTGTGCTTAAAGATAGATGAGGAAAGAAAGGTAAAGATATACGCACGAAAAATTTGGTAAACCGCGAATTGAATGTATGCATGAGGCAACAAGTCAAACGCCAAAAAACTTAATAGAATTTAATTTATTTAAAACAGCGCTAACAAGGTATCTCCGATAAAATATAATCTACATTGTTGCTGTAATAAATGATTAATTTGTAGAGAAATTGATAAACAATATTATCAGTATAACAATTGAAAATAGTCAACATCAGAACTGTGTAATCTGCAGTGAGCGCGAAACAGGTGCCGAACAATCACATAAGAATCCTTGTATTTGTAAAACTGTTTTACGCAGAACGCGCGTTGTTCCCCCGTGAAGCGATCTATTGCGACTAAATTTCCAAAGACCAAGCTCCCGCGCGCTGTCGCCCGCGTACTCTTCCTTCGTGCGTTTTCCACACATAATCAATTTAAAAAGTGCAAAAACTTATGACCCATCCTTGTATTATAACGTAAAATTATAATAAGGATTTTGCATTCATCTGTCAAAAATTAAAGATAATTATTTATAAACAATGTTAGTGCGGTGTATGTGATATTAAATGGTAAGAATATTTAATTTAAACTCGAAACTCTTTAAGTTCTTAAATTTGCCAAAATGCCGCCCTCTGCGTAACGCAACCCTAAGTTACGATTCTTAATTGAGATTGGTACGGATTTAATTAAAATGTAAGACAGTTTATTGTGATATTTAAATATGTCAACCTAAGCATTATTTGCTCTGTGATATTAATTATAATATGGAGAATACAGTACAGATATAGTGTAGCTTTCTAAAATTTTACTGTTTTAAGTTTACGTTCCCTGTATGTGTATTGAGAAAAAAATTGTGTATTTTGAGTGGTTCAATGTGGCTTACGCAAAATATGTTAGTTCATAAAAATAATATAATAATTATATCATATATTTAAAAAAAATTCAAAAAATCAGATTCTCATAGTGATGACAGCTGTTTAAAAAAAGGGAAAAATGAATTATCAAATTTGGTCCATAGATGGCGATGGTGTAGTGGTACTCGAAGCGAGTCCATATACTAACATATATACAACTTCAAAAAATGTGTTAAATGTGGTGATTGAGGGGTGAGAATTGGTGAAAGTTATAAACATATATATATATAAAGTGATCAATTTAACCAGCCGAAGACAGATCGTAAGTCCTGCAATTACTTCATACTTCTATATATTTTCCATTAAATATAATAAAAAAATTGTTATGAGATATCTGATATTTGTTTAATAACAGTTGCCTTTCTAGGTAAATTGTGTGTTCTTGGACATAAAGTTAACGCTACAAATATCATATAATTATTTTTTTTTCGAGTTTAAAAAGGATAAAATTTAAAACGTCTATAACAGAAATTAGACAGAGACACGCATCACGTTTTACTCTTAGACAAGACAACTGCCAAAAAAATATTTAGAAACAAATATGAATTTATGTAAAAAAGAGGTGCTAAAATGGCTAATATACTAATTAAGCAGAATATATTATTGTTGTGAAGTTGCATTTTCAAAACATAGTTCTGTGTTATTTTAATACAAATACAAAAAATGCTAAATATCAAAATTATAGATTTTTTCTGTGATTTCCCTACAAGAGATTTAATCACTTTTCTAAATTATTAGGAATTTTAATATTTTTACTATAAAGTTTGTATTCGGGGCTTTCTCAACACACTGGTTTGGATTTTATAGCCAGTTTTGTTATATTTAAAAAAAATTACAAAATATCATTCCCTCACTTTTCCCCAGTAGGGGGTTGACATATTTGAAGACATTTACTGACTAAAATAATAGCTTCACCTTGATTTTATACACACTACAATATGTACACTAAAATATTTAAATATGTTAGTTACTATTTTAATTTTAAAAATATACGTTTCCCCACTTCCACATTATATCATTCCCTAACCCACCTTAAAAATACCTTCTTTTTTTTACCACCAGAGTGCGTTACTGACTTAATGCAGAGCAGCCATTTTAAATGTCTTGATCAGTTATCTCCGTGTGTAATTATTAAGAGTTTAAATTGAGCGGTGTATTCTATGTAAAGGTATGTATTATTTTATTAACTCATTGCTTAATATACATTAATAGTGTTTCTGTAAACATAACCTATGAAGACAAATGCATGACCATAACCTCAAACTGAATAACGTTGTTCCAAGTTTAAATTTTCATTCCCTCACTAAGATGATCTCGTATTTTATGTCAAATAGCTGTAATATGATGTTAAGTAATTTTTAAAGCAAAAAAATATTCATATTGTATATTTTTTAAAAGATTTGCTGATAATGGCCCATATCTGTCTACTTGATTAATTTAATTTGTATTAAAAGAAATATATATATATATGTACATTACAGTGGAATCTCGGATTACAAACATAATTCGTTCTTTAAGACTATTCGTAAATGGAAACAATTATTCTTTTTAGAATCAATGTAAACTAGATAATGATTGGATAGATATGAATAGTGATTAATGGGTGAGAATGGTGAACGTTATATTTGTAAAATGTGATCACTTAAGCCAGCCGAAGACATGTCGTGAGCTCTGTAATTACCCATACTTCCATATCTTTCCATGAGATATCTATAGTTTGTTCAATAACAGTGCTATGCTACAGTGACACAGTACTTTTAACGACAAGTTGTATAATGCACCTTTCCCGGTTTGGAAAGAGATCCAGGTTCGAATCCCGGTAGCGCAACAACAATATTTTGCCATAAAATTGATTTTATATGTATATCTTTTTAATTAATAATATTTAAAATATCACAGACCTATGTTCTGAATAATTATAGCTTTACAATAAGAATGTGTTCTCCTAAATAATTTAACATTTGCATTTTCATAGTATATTTATTTTGTTTTAATTAATAATCAAAAAGATAAAACTTTTTAAAATCGTTTTTTTTTTCGTTTCGTTTTTAATACGACCCCATCAATTCTTACTTTTTCTCACTTATTCATACATTTGTATCCCTTCTCACCGTTGCCCATGGGAGTAAATCACTGCAGGGTTGTTTAGGGTTAGCACGATTTAAGGCAATGGGAAAATATTGCGAAAAGAATACAATTCGTGGAACATTTTACTACGTTTGTTTTCGTGATTTTTTTATTTCTTTTTCATACAAAACTGATATAATGTAAAATACTAGTCTTATGGTGCGTGTAAATGAAAGAGACTTTGATCTCTCGTCAATGAGACATCGGTTGTAAACTTAATACATGCGGTAATGAAACATAGCTCGCTTAGATCTGAATTCTATAATGTTCTTTACCCGCTTTTGAGACGAATCTACGTGAGATATCTTATTCGTGTAATCGCACCATTAGTATGACGTCTTGAAGAACTTGATCTCTGATTAATTGATATGGCAGTTGACAAGACATGAGTGGGGAGGTTTCAATCATATGACCAAACCATTTTTTTTTGCTTAATGCTGTTTATTATTTCAAAATCAGCTATATATACACAACTAACTTTACTCTATCATAAACGGATTGTCACATGTACACTTTCGGATCCGCATTTTCACTGAATTCAGTCTACTTTTAAGATTGTGTAATGTGACGTATTTATTATGTACATAATAAAGACTATATTTTCTCGTTTTCGATTTTTTTGTCAATAAAAAGTCAAGTTGTTTTACGTTGGATTTACTCATGAGAATTCACTGGTTGCAAAATATTTACTGGCATCTTATACAGATTTCTTCCCTACCGTCTTATCTACTAATGCGTTACATGTGGCGGACGTGACATAAGTACACCGTTTAAATATATATATGAATAACATGGGTATTGTCGTAAGTAAAGCTTGCAGGTGTTCTTTATTTGCCGCTAAATGCGGCCCACAGGAAATGTTGTACGTGGGGCATCATACATTTGTTCGTTTGTAGTTGACATAGTGGATGATATTATTAGCAACATACAAATCTGTATTTTTTGCAATACATAAACATTGTTGGCCTATTTTGCAATGTTTATTTGAGATAAATTATTAATGTAATTAAATATGCGACATGCGAAAAAAAACTATATTTAGACTGCTTGTCCGCTGTACGTATTCCCAACTTGTACGCTGTCTCGTATCAACCCTACGCAAATAAAAATAGTGAGTAAATACTTCAATAAAAAGGGCAAACACTATATTTAGAAGTTAACCGACCCTCGTGGGAAACAAAACCTCTACAGGTAGACAAGTTATCAAGAGACCCCTAAATCTCTCTCTCATAACAGGTTGTTTATTGATTCGCGAGGTTGCGGGGCGGGTTGATTGCTGTTTATTTTTCATCCCTTACGCCGCAGTTTTTACGGGGCGGTCTCGGGCGGACGTGACTTCGTTTCGAATTTGAGGTCAACAGCGAGAGACACGTACAAATCTATTATCATTTTTCACAATACCAGTATATAATGCTTCGCGTCCATCAGATGAAAAGCGGGTCTTATTTGAATTTTTCAAAACATTATCAGAAATAAATATCCTGGGGTAAATTCATAGTTGCTTGTTGCATCAGTCACGATAAAATACTTGACTAGGATTTATTTTTTCTACTTGTCTCTTTCGCGTGATAAACCCAGTAGCGGTAGGTGCTCAACAATTATGCTAAAACTAAAAACATGTATTTAAACGTAGTGCCAGAATATGTATGTATAAAACTGTAGAGAACCTGAACGCGCCTCATAGTTACCTGGGTGTTAGGGGTTATTAACATCTATTCCATGCTTGATAATCTCTAATTGTTTAAGAAAAATTTAATTTTAAACCTTGGTGCAGATTGGTTGTTTATTTTCGTTTAAGAACGGCAAAAATAACTGTCCTTTTCTACAAATTACCGTTAGTGTTAAAATTGAATGGTTACTGGTTAATGGTTGGAATAATTAGAAGCATTTAAAATATATAGAAATCCTCAGTTTTCCAATGAATAATGTTGTCCCTTTTCATCTCATGTAAATAAATTGTGTAGCTGTTCCTCATTATGGAGTTATAAATATAAATCGTTAAAAATATTTGAATATGTCCAAGAACAAACATTTATTGGATTTTCACCTACAAACGCAATGTTATTAAAGAAATAATAAATATCTCATAAATACGAAGCTATTTTTTAATATTTAAGTAAGCCATACTTCCATATTTTTCCATTATTAAAAAATAACTTCGTCTCTATGAGATATCAATTATTTATTTAAAAAATTGTTGAGTTAATATTGTAAGATTCATAATGCCCTTACAAGGCTAAATGCGTCTCAGATAAATTAAAGGAGTAGAATCAAAAAACAAGTTTTTTATTTTCACATATGTTATTATGTTTATGTTGTACAAGACGAAAGATTTATCTGTGAACAACGAACGGTAAAGTAAACATTATCCAAGTTATGAACTTAACACGGCTGAGGTGGGCTCATTCAAAGATGAACGAATTAACTTGAGAACAACCAGCGAAAAAAGGTTATTGCGCAAACCCTATTGGCTTCAGACGTGTTGGAAGAGTCAAGCTGCGGTAGTTAAAGGTTATATCCAGGACGCTCATCCAGGACCCACAGCAGAAAGAAGTTAAAAAGCTCGCGGCGGCCGTCGGATGCTACACGGCGCATGTGACCTCGGTGCATGATTCAACAATGGCGCACTTTGCTTGATAATTCATAGATGGCGCTAGGCGTCCGGCACAGTCCTCTGTTAGTTTGTTGACGCGCTATAATTTTTCTCTCGTTAGCCACGCTTATGTATATAATATTTGATACCTATTCTCATAACACGCATGCACGGCGTTATATCCTGTGTGCGTTAGCGCTGTGAAATAGTGTTGGTGTATGAAAACAAACCTAAGCTATACTGTAAAATGTACACATATTTTATTGCAATTTCCAGCAATGGAATCAGGTGTTCTCGGTGGAGTCGTAAATCAGAATTTGCCAAGAAAACACAATATTTGCAACGTGATCCGCAAAGAAAGAAATGTTTTATTAGGCATATAAATCGTTTCGTCTAGGAACGTAAAATGGTTGGATTAAATTATTTTTATTCGGAAAATTGTGGAAATATCTTGGAATTGGAATAATTTCGTTTTCGGTTACGAAATTGGTACACTTATCTAAATTGGTGTGTTTTCTAATAATAAAATAATAAAAGAAATATAATCGCACCACTGTGTTTTAATAAATACAAATTATATTGCACTGTACTAGATATGAAAAAGAATTATGTTTTAATAACATTTTTACATATTTTTTAAATCAGAGATGAACGTTGTTGCGTATAAGCGTAGATTCCGGAAGAATTCAGGAAACAGAAGGAGTTTGGCACTCACCATAATCCAGATTCTGCAGACATCTCCAAAATGTGGACTGTATTTTAATTCACTATTTCGTGTTAGGTTTCTTTAAACGACGATTTCCGACACTGTATAAAACACAAAGTCTCAAATGAGTATAATATAGGTTAACGTATACCGCACTCGTTCAAGGTCGCCAATCGACTGATCAGCGGCGTCCCGGGAGGGGAAAGGAATGAAGGGAATATACAGTGTATTATTTTCGTTGAAAATAAATATGTATTTACGCAAATATTGCTGTTAATTATTATACTTTTAAAATAAGCAATGTTATCTTTGTGGTTAAGATTCATATTTTTATTTTTTATCTTTGTTTAATTAACCACTAAAATGAGTTTAAATACATCTACCGGTTTCGAAAAATACCATTTTCTTCTTCAGGATGTCATAACTAACTAAAACATACATTGTTTCTTTGACAGAATCTATTTTTAAAAGAAAAATTTTTTTTTTTTTTTTAGTACCTAACTCAAATCATTACTTAATACAAATTTACTCGAATAATTTTTAGGAAAAAATTTTAGAATGGGACTCGTAGTTAAATTTAGTTGGTTGTTTATAATTTTTTGATTAGTTTTACACGCTTTATTTATCTCCAACGATTCCAAATTATTTAATTTGTGACCAACACCGTTTATATGCAAAATTGACAATCCCAATTTTTTATCAAAATCATGACCATTTTCTATCAAATGATTAGCAAATTCTGAAAATCCACTATTGTTCAAACATCTCAAATGCTCCCTTACTCTTATATTAAAATTTCTACCCGTTTTACCAATGTAAAATGCAGCACAATCCTTGCAACTAAGTTTATAGACACCAGAATTGTTAAATTTATCATCTTTGTCTTTAGAATTTATGAGTAAATTTCCTATACTATTATTTGTATAAAATGCCGGTCTAATGTTTCGTGGTAGGTGTTTAGATATTTGATTCGAAAAGTTATTTATGTATAAAATCCTAATCCTGTTAATTATTATTTATCTAGGGTGCAGTAGATATCACCTTTGATGATTAAGCCTTTTATCTGTGTTAAAGTACAGTTTTTTTCATGCCCTTGAGATGTAATTTTGTTAAAATTAATAAATTTATAAATATATAATAAAATATAAAATGAATGATTTGAAAATCTAAAAATGTATTATTTATGTGTTGTAGTTTTTATAATAGACAGTGTTACTTTTGACTGATCTGCACCCAACTGGTCCATATATTGGGTCCATTTTTTTTTTTTAAATAGAGATGCTTTCACGGAATACGTTGTAACGTTGTGCACTGGTATTGGTGGATCGAACGCCAGCGCACCACGCCACCGGCTGGACTCAGTCTGTGGGTAAGGTGTGTGGTGGTGTCGATATGTCTGTCTCTGAAGGATGGAAATGGTCTTTAACGATAACAACCCTGATTCACACATTAATTACACTATATTTACACATGAATGAAATTGTTTTAGGGGTACATTGTGCTCGAAGCAGCCCTTACCTCGCCAAGGGTCCAATTTCTCGCCTTAAATTCGTCGGGGCCATCCCGACACAAGTAAATAAACTCGGGGACCAACCTTTCCCAAATTTACCACGGGATTTCAGGCTTCGTTTCTGCGCCCGCCGCCATTGTTTTCTCCTGTGTCTCCTCCTCTGCCGTCTGTAAAAAAGTCCTCCCTTCCACTCTCGCCTTCTATCTACTCAATCGCGTCTGCTCCGGTCGGTAATGCAGCACTCGGTATGCCGGCCATTTTGAAATGTAACATCACAACGTGTCACAGCGCTCGGTATGCCGGGCATTTTGAAATGTAACATCACAACGTGTCACTCACATCAATATTCGTACTATTTTCTAACTGATCGAGACACGAACCCCTAACTACTAGATCACTAGGAGAGTATCGTAACCACTAAACCGCAAGCACGTCATTACTAAATACTGTTAAAAAAAAGAATGTGATGGAAAAAATAAACTATAAGAATAAGAAATATCTATACATTTTTAGACGGTTTATTTAATGTGCTACATGCGTGATTTTTATGCTTAATTTAATTAAGATTTATTCATTTAAACGATATCACAATAACATGCATTTAAAATTATATTAAAATCATAATTACTGAACGTATAAATCAGGGCGAGTCTTGGCGCTGAAAGGTTGACGCATTTAAAAGGCCGTAAAATATGCAACGTGTACACAAATAGTACTCGCCCTCTGTCCTCGCGATCGACGCCGACGCCCGTGGTCATGGTAACGGGCGAGCGCCGCGACGTCAGCTGCGCCGTCTAGGGTATTGAACCCGCGACCGCTGCGAGACATAACTCATCAGTCCTTAAAACAGACGTGTCTGGTTAAACCCTCACTAGACCGTAAACCAGAGTACAGACTGACCTCAAACCATCAAACAAAAAGAAGACGCTTATTTAATATAAATAATATATCATTCTTACACGATAATATATAATAATAATAATATAATTATTATATACTTATTTATGTATTAATTATAAATATATACATATAAAATAGAGTTGTAATATGATGCATGAGATGATGAAAGAAAGAAACGACGCCTTCGGAATAGTGTTGAGAAAAAATGCTACTCTCGACTCACTGGTGTGATTGTGATTGGTATTCGATAATATCAGTGATTGAAAACTGTGACTGTGATCACAGTTTCATTACTGTTGTGCACGCGCTGCACGGTATCACAATACACGAAATAATTTTTTTTTTAAACATGATTTTGAGCATATTTATATACGTAAAAAAGCATATTCTAGCATAAATAATAAATATATATGTATGTAATTTAATCTCATCACCAAGAGAATGAAAACGCTTTAAAAAATGAGAGTTTATTTTTCGGGTCAAATGCGTAATAACGTTTTGGCAGAATCTACTAGATGGCGCTGCTCACGAATTATATCGTCATTCCTTCATGTATGTTTTTGTCTCAAATGCGCATGCGCCGTATCACGGTTCACAACCAATTATGTATTTAAAAAAAATTATTCACGATATTCCTAGATATTCAATCACTGTTAGTGAGTGTGACTCAAAGTTATTAGTGATTGACTCGCGGTTCGTGATTTTGAGCTCATCACTACTTCGGGGAGTAAGAGTTAGAGGCCAATCTCCGATCACGTCTCGTTCCACGGTGCACTAAACATGATCCAGAATCGCGCAACACATCAACTGAAAGAGAAGGAGTGAGAAATAAGTAATTACATTAATCGTTATAAAATATCGGCCTTCTCCCTTCCTCCCCCCCTCCCCCCACCCACCCTATCATCCTGACAGATTGATCGCTTTCGAATACCCCTTCCGATGTTCGAACGGGAATCGCGTCGGCTAATTAATGAGTTTCGGTCCAAATTTGAAAAGAAACTGTCACCGGAAGTTTCGGCCGTTATTAGGAGCGCGGGAAGTTTTCAGTTTAATCTCCGATCGCCTCCGGGATTCCAATTTCAAATTTGAAAAGTTCGGAGACAGCGGGGCCAGCGAGCAGCTCCGATTACACGTCATAGATGGCGCCGGCCTTTTAAAAGTTCGCAGACCGGAAAGCAATTTTTAAAAATAATTGTTATTTTGTATCCGGGAGTGATTTATCATTTTTATTATCTATGCTTACAATCAAGGATCAAAAAAATATTTATTAAACATTGCGTGAACGTAAAGATCTACGTTTTCAGTCTAGTTTTTTAATGACGATAACATCCTTAACAATATTCCTATTTTCAGAATAGACTACCTCATTCACGTCAATCTCTCCAAACTGTGAATCGCGATCTTTATAAACTCCCTTTTGACTTTAAACCTGTACTTTTCTGCATGCTCTAATTAATCTTTGAGAACCTAATATATTTGACGTATTATAGATGTCTCATAGAGACGAAGCTATTATTTTTTATATGGGAAGTATGGAAGTTATGGGTATTACATTATAAATCACGAGTAATCACATTACACAATGTAACATTCGTCAATTCTGCCCGTGGTCGACTGCCACACCCATCAAATTTTTTGAAGTTGTATTTATGTTTTGACCATATAGAAAACCTTTCAACTATTTTCTTACAACTACGCTTTCGCCATCTATCGTTTTTAAATTTGATATTCATTCCCCTGAAACAGCGTAGATATTATTTATCAGTATATAAAATGACGAATGATTAACATATATACTAGAATACGTCTGAAAAGTCCATTTTTTATTCTTCTTATTTAGACCAGTATATGTATTTTCATAATATTTTGAGTATGTCAAAAGTTTTGTACGAAACACAATTACTGGACGAAGCTACGAGACTAGAGACGAAACTTTATGAGACATCTGTAATATGTCTTGATGACAATACCTACGGGGATAAATGAAGTATTTGTGTTCTAAAAAAAAAATGCAAATGTATTTGCTTTAAGAGAGGATTATTTTTAGAGAACTAGTACCAGGTAACAAATAATTATAATTGTAATAATACATAATATTTCTAATCATCCGTTTTCTCAAAAATTATATGTTTTTAATTCCACACTTAGTAGATTAATTAATATTCATTTATTCATAAATAACTTCAACATAGAAATAAATATTATTAAACAGATTTCAATTAATAATTGTTATATTCTTAAATTAATAGATAATTTGTGAAACAAAATGTACAAAAAAAGTTTATCATATCTCATATGTTAACCCACTTATTATTTATAGTGGAAAACAATACAACCAGCTTTTTACACTAATAACAAATTAAAGAATTATATATTAAATAACAAGGCTAAGGACGATATTTAAAAAAATCTACAATGATTGCAATTATTTTTTTCTACGTAAAGCTTGCATAAATTTTGAGATTAGAATTAAGGAGCACTTGAGATGCTTAAATAACAACAACTGTTCAGAATTTTCCAATCACCTTTTGGAAACAAAAATTTTGATATTAACAAGGGTTTAGAAATTATACACACAAATAATAGAGGTTTACTGTTAGATAAATTTGAAATTTTAGAAATAAGAAAAAGTGTTAATAGCAAGCTAAACATTATAAATAACCAAATTCTCTTTGCAAATAGTCACCTTTTAAATTTGTTTTTATATCAGCTCTTACTTATTCAACACTTTATAGTTTTATTTTTATCTATGCTTGAATGAAATATCGCAACATGTTAAATTATCAATAAATAGCGGTTTAAATAAAGTATTACGTCTAATTATTTAAAATTATTATTGTATTTACTTTTTTCTACAAATTTTATTTTCAGTACTAACATAAAAAAGCTATAGAAATTTAGTTAAAATTCGCGCAGACACAACGATTAAAAATTCAATTATTCATAAACCATTGTAACAAATAAATTGATTTTAATTACACGTTATTTTTTAATCCATTTTTTATTGAGTTTTTTTTGTTGTTGTTTTATTCTCCTATTGTTCGCGTTTTTTACAACAGTATTAAAATATACAAAATAATTCACGGCCCAACAATGGCCGACACCGTATACAGAGTGGACCATCATATCAGCTACATTTTATACCGCGCCATATAATATTTAGTGTTCCAGAAATAAATGCGAAATTGGTTTCAGAGGCGAATCAACTATAAACATATTTACGGTTACGTCGTAAAATCATTTCCGAACAATGTAAATATTTATCGGAATTATGACTTTACACTTTGAGCGAACAACCATCAAGGTGCATTTTGTACAAAAATTGTTAAAAATAATCGTTGAACGAAATGTTATTATATTTACATTTAGTAATATAAGCAAACAATATTGTAGCTTTTTAAATACTAGTTATTAATTAGAAAGATATATATAATGTTAGCGCTGTTTAACGTACTCACTAACAAGTATATATTCCATATCAAAATTAAACCTGCATATCTCCTTCCCTTTCTTTTCTTTACCTGTCCTTAGGCACGAAAAAGAATGAAAAGGTCACTGCAATCAACACCCGATCGAGTCAATTGTGCGCTTAGAACTGTATACGGGCTAATCTTCAATCCGCTTTACTACCGCTAATGTTTATTAATAAATATCTATTTAATTCCGCTAATATATACAAACAATCCTTTACTCAAGTGTTATCAGTGCTTGTTACATATTCTGCGTCGCTTGTGCTATTGGTGGAAGAGGAGAATAACAATTGAATCAGCATTCAGCTTTCGACAGACCAAAAAATAAATGCCACCACATATGAAATTAATTTTATATCACAGACCGTCTGTTCTGAATAATTACAACTTCACAATAAGAATGTGTTCTCCTTAATAACATATAATTTGTATCAATGTGTCCAAAATATAATAAAAATGAATTGTTAATTCAAGCGTCTCCTATCGGATTAGGTACTCAAAGGTATTTGAGATTCCGTATATATAAATAAGATGGATTTTGGAATTAATAAAACGATTGATGTATCAATTTGAAAAATGTAACATAAATGTTTGAAAATTTGTTGCCAAAAATACTGTCTACTGTAGCATAGTTGGTTAATGCACCTTCGTTCGAATCCCGGTAGTAACAACAATATTTTTTGGTCAAATTGATTTTATATGTATATCTTTCTAATTAATACATTTAATTAGTATTTAAAATATCACAGACCTGTGTTCTGAATAATTACAACTTCACAATAAAAATGTGCTTTCCTTTAATAATATATAAGTTGCATCGATGTGTCCAAAATTTAATAAAAATGAATTTTTAATTCTGGCGTCTGCTATCGATTTTCTCAAATGTATTTGAGATTCCGTAAAAACAATGGCTTTCAAATAATGTAACGATAGATGTATTCATTTGAAAAGTGTAACATATGGGTTCGAAAATTTGTCGCCAAAAGTACTGTCTACTGTAGCATAGTTGGTTAATGCACCCTCGTTCGAATCCCGGTAACAACAACAATACTTTTTCGATAAAATTGATTATATATTTATATTTATAATTAACACATTTAATTAGTATTTAAAATATCACAGACCTGTGCTCTGAATAATTACAACTTCACAATAAGAATGTGTTCTCTTTAATAATATTGTTACTATTTTTTTTACGTAAACTTATTTTTTATTAGGATCATTCTCTTATTGGTTACAACTATGCGCTAGATCTATTACTTCTCGATATGTATTCTTCTCGATCATTTTGTTCTTCTATACCATATGCTAAAATAACCCTATCTTGGTTGTCTACCGAGTTCAATTTTGGGCTCTAGGCTGTGAACTTCAGTGTCACCCTTGAATTCTGGTTAATCTTCTGCATCATCCTGGTTAGGTTTCTATAATTCCTGTATTCAATTGAAACGCTGAGCGGCATCAATACACTATTACTATTACAATGTGCATATTACGTATGGTATTACTCACACTAATACAATTGTTATTTCTTAATGGAAGCGAAAGAATATTGAAACTAATGCTCCAGATAGGGCGCGGAAATGAATAAGTATAATAACACTTATTTATAGTTTACTTCTTATTATTCTCCGCGGGGGTAGGCAGAGAGGATAGAGCGCCACACTCTTTCGTCCTGGTACACAATTCTCACCTCTTCCACATTCATACACCTTCTTATACAAGCTCGTCGATTGTTGAGGCTTCTAATAGAACCATCATCCATTATCTGGTTTACCTGGTCCTTCCAAGTCATTCGCGGACGTCCTCTATTTCTGGTGCTATCAACACTTGCGTCATATATCTTTCTTACCATTATCTCCTCATTCATACGTTCCATATAACCAAACCACTTAAGTGATCCTTTCTTAATCTTACTCACTATACTAACATCAGTTTTACATTATTTTCTTACTTTTTCATTCTTTAATCTGTCATAAATGGATTTGCCACATATGATCTCATTTTCACTGCATTCAGTCTACTTTCGTTCCTCTTCTGCCAGCTCCAGGCCTCACCAGGTACCAGGACTCCATTGTGCACCGCTAGTCTTGCCTCGGTTGACAAACTCCCGTTAGATATAATCCCATTCAAAGCGCCGTTCACTTTATTTCTCAGCCTTTCCGTTTCTATCAAACATACTTCCCAACTACACAAACTCATCTACTTGTTCCAAACATTCATTACCTACAGGTGTGTTTCACGGTGTCTTGCTTTCCTCCTTCTCGAATACCATCACTTTCGACTTGTTAACATTCATCATGAGGTCGCTTTCCTTGCACACATCGTACATTCTACTCACTAGCCTCTGTAGTTAGAATCATGGCGTACAATAAACAGCATACAATCAAATCGCCCATTTTCGCTCCTACATTTATACATTCCATAGATAATAATTATATCAATAATATACCGACCGAAGACTTTACGGCAGAAAATGAATTCAGATTTGGTTAGATTTATTTCCAAAATCAATCCACGTAATTGCCTGAAATAAATTACATTTCCAACAGAATAAACGAACCGGAAACCTCATTAGATAAACGAATGATCCGAGCGGAATAACATAATTTAAGAATTGTATTTGATAGCTTGGAGGTCGCTTAAAAAGCTTTTAAAAATCTTTTCCGGATTTCAGTCATTATTAAGTGCACTCTCGACGGCTGGGATAAATAGGGAACATTTATTATACGAATTCCACGAAGGGATATTCCGAAGAGTCCCAGAATTGTGGCAGGTCTAATACAGTCACGCAGCTAATACTTCAGAATATACAGCAAAAGGTCTCGAGAAATATTTCAAAACACTTTCTTCGATAAATATAAATGTAGACATCTAGACATAATGGAATGAATGTGCTGAAAAACTGGCCAAGGAGGCCACTCTTTCCGGAGTTTTCTTTCATCAATTCCATATGCCGATGTATGACAGACTAAATATGGTAAAAAAACGTACGAGTTCTATCTGGACTGCACAATGGATGGATCCAAATAATCATAAGGGTAATCGGTTTAAAATAATTCAAAGATCTATTCCCCGCACCCTCTGGTTCTCCAAAAAGAAAGTCTCCAAAGGGAAAGTCTCCAAAAGGAGAGTCTCCAAAAGAACAAGGGCATTGCAGGGAGACTCATATTTATTCAGATTGAACTGAATAGATTCCCCAATGTGTGAGTGTGGTGCCGAGGAGAAAGCCCTTGACCACATCTTTTTTGCCTAACCATTGCAGAACAGAGGTTTTTTTTACAGTAATCTCGTCAATGGTAATTTTCAACTACCAGTTAACTTATGTCATCTTCTTTTCCTTAACTCGCCACATTTAATCTATATAATAGCAAATTTTTGAACGACAATGGTAATATAATATTTCCTGTTCTATAATATTATTGTGCTATTTTATATAAAATAAAATTCCAACTTGATTAATGGCACAAATCACTCTTGAAGGGTGGATTGCCTATTTAAAAGAAGAAGAAGACGTCTCTTCTAAGTTAAACGATTTTTGTAGATGCTCTAGGCCGGTTCGGTACTGTGACACGTACCATTGACAAGGCGTTGCATCGAAAAGTACAGTTGAACCGTAATTTTTTTAGGCAACACCTTGACAATGAGTCGTGTTACACTAGTGCTCGCGTAATTAAATCTTACATGTACATAAATATATATTAATAAGGAGAACACATTCTTATTGTGAAGTTGTAATTATTCAGAACATACGGTCTGTGATGTTTTAAATACTAATTTAATGTATTAATTATAAATATATACATATAAAATCAATTTTTTTGAAAAATATTGTTTTTGCGCTACCGGGATTTGAACCTGGATCTCTATTTCCAATCCGGGGAAGTACACAACCAATTATGTTATAGCGCCAGTATTTTTCATAACAAATTTTCGAACCTATATGTTACACTTTTTCAAATTAACACATCTGTCGTTCCATTATTTAAAAGCCATCTACATTATTTTTACATTATATATGTATATGTTATATTTAATATGACTTTTATACTCCCGACGTTTCGAGTTAATATCACTACTCATTCTGTCCGGCGTTAAACTGACGAGTGTACGAGTATATACATATGTCCAAAAAATCATACGGTTAGAAAACATTACTAATAACGCATTGAGTATCCAACTAAAATCGCTGAAAGTCTATATATGCATATAAAAATATTATAAAATAAAAAGATTATATAAAAACTTTCACTAAAATATGTAAAAAATTCAACAAAATCAAACAAAAAAAGAATTAACAAAATGTAACACAAAAAAAAGTATTATTAAAAAAAATTGTAATTTACCCATTTTTGCTACTTTATACAATTATATATAAAGTTAAAATTACCAGGTATTAAAAAAAAAAAAAAAACAATTTCCCCATGTTCCCCGAATAGTGGGTCCCCCAAAAAATGTTACGCCATTGTTGTTACCTCATACGTCGGAGACGAGAGGGCTCAGCCCTTGCCCTTCATCCATTTAACAATCGAATCAGAAACACTCATATGCATAATGTCCTATAGACAGTGGTCTAGACGGTACATCACAATTCAACTTTGGAAGCAATTCGAACTTTTGTAACTGAGAAATTTGCAACCAGTCTTCAAAGATGAGCACTGTACCATTAATACTAATATACACACGTATGCTTTGATATTGTACTGCGACTACCACAGAAACAGATTCTTGTTTACAAACTATCTTACTGCCTAAAAAGGTAATCAATTAACCAAAATAAACTAAATACTACTTTTACCAGTTATATCGCACAGGATTGAGAGGTCGCCAAAGTGACGCCAATAAAATGATACGATAAAGACACGAGACAGTTATTAAAAAAATATTTACGCTGAATCGTGAAATTTTCGACAAAACATGACTCATTTTTTGACTCACACGTCTTGCTGCATGCTTGCTGAAATTCTCGATAGAGTCCCTAGATTGAACGTCTTTTGTATTTCATTTCTTCGGACCTCTTCATCATCATCGTCACCAGTTTAGAGAAGCGGAGATCGGCGAACCACCCATGTACGCTACACCAATTTCGGGTACTTAAGCAATCGTCTTAACTTAACAAAATTATTCCCAACCAGCCTTGCGATTACATTAATTCATATTCTAGGTCGCCGTTACATTTCTAACGGCCGCGAGCCGTATCAGAATAACTGTTAACTTTTATTTTAATTAAAACAACAAAAAAAACCCGCTGCCCTAAATGTCGGACCGCTCCACTCGGAAAATACAAACTTTTGTTTCAAAAATTTGTTTCATCAAATCGTGTTCGGCAACAAAATTTGAAACTTTTCACCGAAGCGCTCGGCCGAAATGAATTTTAATAGAAAATCTCCATTTTATCAAGTGCCTACCTGACCCGCCGCTCCCCAACTCGCCATTTCTCCTTTTATCAACCCTCAACAAGCGAAAATTAAAAAATCTGGTAAAAATCACCAGACTTGTGAATGGGATCAAAAGCGAATCCGGAATCGCGTGTACATCGAATTCGTTTGAAGCTTTGATTTTTAAATCTGGATTTTTTTAAATGTACTTGTTACATATTTATAGAAGTAAAAATTCTAATTAAAATATTAAATAACATTTAGGGCTAGCAAATTGACATATAATATTTTCAATTGTATTCCAGTATTAGATATTCGTTTGAATGGAAAAATTTCTTATTATTTTGGTAGAATATTAAAATGTGTACAAAGCTGTATTATTTTATTTTTAATATATTGAAATAGAAGTGTGTACATGGATTACGCGTTAATATTATGAATATTTTTAACTATAATAATGCTTTGTGCATTGAACTGCTTTGGTGGCTTCCCGGGATGAATATCGAAGCCCCGGCTACTTGATCTATAGGCGAAAGCCTTACCGCTAGACAACGAACACGTCATTATATACAGTCGAACTCGGCTAAATTTTCTCATTATAGCCGTTACTCGATATTACAAAAAATTTTAATATCCAATAAAATTAAAAGAATGTCAAATACATATGAAAAATCAAAAATCTATAATTGTATGAACAAAAAAGTAAATGACTACATTCAATCACATTATTTCTTAACAAAACTCAAAATACTGCTGTTTCAATGTCTACACACACAAAATAAATACCCATTGTGTTTTTCTAAGAATTCACAAACCTGAAAGGAATCGTAAACAATAAGATGCCTTATCGGCACACGCTGCTTTCGATTTTATGACTTCTCAAGAATTAAGGTTTTTAGACCGTGTAGTGTATTTTGTTCACTTGTTAACAATATTTTTGTACGTTATATCAGTGAAGCGAGCTCACTGTTACAGTGAAGAGTTGTATGAAAACAGGCCTGAATAAAACCGTTCTCGATATAACCGAGTTCGACTGTATTTTGTCTTTAATCCTGTTTTCAATTATTCTTTCTTAAAGCTTAATATTATTTTTCAATTAGGAGTCACAATATAGTTTATTTTGTGCTTCAAGATAAATCTTTTGCATATCAGAATTTGACCCCATCGTAGGAAAATACATAAATATAAAAATAAAACGTATTATTTATTTTATACAGAACATTAACAGTTTAATGATACAACACAGGTTAGGAGAAAAAAAAATATAGTCATTAAACCTCTTAATAATGGGCATCACACGCGTTTACCATAATGGGACTACCCACCGAAGACTATAGATACTAAAGGGTGTTTTTAGAGGTATATTTTAAAATGAAATAAAACATAAAAACCATAGTATTGGCTTTATTGGAAAGATAATTTTATGCCATTAGTGTTTAAATATGATTTCGCGCATATGGGCTCCGCGACTGGCTCGAATGAAGCGCAATCTGGAAGTCCAATTTTCGACCACTTTCTGGTGACTGACTGATATTGACTTCCAAGTCGTCTATCGCCTCTGGTTTATCGGCGAAAAATAGCGACTTCACATATCCCTACAGAAAATAATTCAAAGGTGTTAAATCACACGATCTTGGAAACCAATTCGCAGGTCCATTACGCGAAATTATGCACTCATCGAATGTTTCCTTTCATAAATTGATTATGGCGCGCGCTGTGTTGCATATTGCGCCGACTTATTAAAATTACAGCTCTTCCACATTAATACCATTCAATTGGGGAACAAAAAAGTCAGTAATCATGGATCTATTGCTATGCACGATGGAGAATAGACTCATTCAGATCCTCCTCAATACAACACTCCACTGCAACAACAGTTTCTACGGTGCGCACTGTATGACGTCTCTGTGGATGCGTATTATCAATTATAATATGCGTGGTGTAAAAACGATACCTGGTTATTCGAATTACTTGCTCGGATGGACGATTATCAAAAATATCAAAAAGGTAACATAAAGGTTCGAAAATTTATCGCTAAAAATATCGTCGCTGTAGCATAGTTGGACAATGCCACCAGGATTCGAACCTGATTATCAGATTACTCAAAAGTATTTGAGATTCCTTAAAAATAAGGTAGATGGCTATTTCAAATAATGGTACGATTTAAAATGTATTAATATCAAAAATGTAAAATTTGTCGCTAAAAATATTGTCGCTGTAGCATAGTTGGATAATGCACCTTCCCAGGTTTGGAAAGAGATCCAGGTTCGAGTCCTGGTGGCGCAACAACAATATTTTTGTAATGTAGTAATAATAATGTATCTCTTTCACAAACTATCATCGTACCAACCTACACGCACTCACGCATTCGTCCCATAGATACATCACACCAAATCTGGAATACCGCCGTATATTTGTAATTTTAAGTTAAAAGATTATAAAAATGTTGTACCTATACGTATTCCAATCAAAAAAAAATAAGGCATACTCAGCGGTGATTTGATTTTCCTCGTAATTTTAAAAGATTTATCACAAAAAACAATTACTCCGCCTGGGCATTCCATCAACCGTCCAGATTTCGGAACAAAGCAATTAATCTGCCGCAAAACGGCCGACGTCTACAGGCTGACTTAAATTAAAAGTTCAAAACTTGCTAAAAAAAATTAGCTAAATTTTTCTACCTTTGTTAAATTATTATTATTATTATTATAGGTGAATCGCAGTAAGTGCGTCGTATAAATCATATAATATAAATATTGAACTGTTCTCAGACTTCATAAGATTATGCTATATCTTTGAAACTTTGATAGTCTTTAAATATCGAAATGTAACCTTTCAGGAAAGCTGATATTGAAAGCATTTTATGAAAATTGGACGAGTAGATGCAAAACGTCTTGCTGCATGCAGGTACATTTAAATCCATTTTATTAAATTTAATAAAATCAAAACATAACAACTAATCAGTGACAGTTTAAAATATATAATATTAAAATAGAATACTGTTCGGATTGGCGCGTTATTGCAGCGCATCTACAATGTTTACCGAAGGCCGTATAGATGGATTCGTTCCGCTTCTGAGACATCGAGTTGCGGATGTAAAGCTGCGGCTGGAGCTCAGCACCAACTCTCTAGTGCAAGCGGCGCTCTCATGGAAAGCTGGTTCCCTGACCAGAGAATGGCAACGCCTACAGAATAGCTACATATACAACAATGGCCGTGACTGAAGTAGTTATATATGTAATATTTATATTTTGTGTGTATATATGTGTGAACTTTTTATTAATATTTTTCTTGGTTTTCTTTTTCATAGCATTATATTTATTTCATAACCTTAATGTACAACATAATATGTACGAGTATTATCTCTATGGCGAATCGGGTTAAAAAAAACCTGATCACGCTGAAATAAACACATTATTATTAAACGATTCATTTCATGCATACAGATAAGACAGGTTATTATCGATAAACCAATTTTTTTATCATTTCTTCCAAATTGGAAGAAAGCGTACTCTTTTGTGAAAACCCAGGTAGTTTATTTTTTAATGTAGTAACGACAAATTCTAATGTCCTCGATTCATAACCGTTGGTGATTTTGGGAATTGTTAAATTCATATTAGCTACACCTCTTGTATTTTTTCCGTATGAAGCCACCCTATTTAGAGCATCGTTTTATAATTGTATTTTATTAAAAGGGACCGTAACAGCATTGTGTACAGGAAGAACGTTTACGGAAGAATATAACAATTTTAAATTATGCCTCAATTTAAATGTTTCCAGGCTTACAATTATTTTCATCGTGGCTGTTTGAAGATTTCGTATTTGTTTTATATTTAAGTTGTATTATTTCTGACAAACTGTTAAAATTATTCAAATGTCTTTACCGATCTGCTTAATGACAATATTAATTTGTTATTTTGGTCTTTAATAATGGGTAAAACGTGCTAAGTTCCAAAAAAGTGCGACATATCATAGTAATTGTTTGTGAAATTTGTTTATTGTTTTTAAAAAAAATGGAGTTGACTACACATCACTAATTGAGAAAATTAGCATTCAAAAATATATGAGGTACCGTAGTAGATGCACTTCCCTCACGGTGTAAAATTTATGAGGTAATCCGCGTAAATCACAAAACTAATATAGACATCACAAAGTACAACTCAAAATAAATTTACTCACCTAATATCAGCGTCCTGGCATGAAAGATTATCGAGATATAGGAAAGATTGAAGAGGCATACACAACTCTCAAGTTGACATGAAACAACTGGCATAATTTGAAATGGTATTACAAGCAAACTAATGTTTGGATTGGTACCATCTCTGGCCCGTTTGATTTATAACATTTCTTAATAGATTGCGACACTGGAATCCAATTTCAAATGTAATTAGGAGACGTAGATGCACTCACTTTACTTTTTTAGTCATTATTTAAATTGTTTCAATGTCACATTAAAAAATACATATACTCGAATCAGTTGTAATACTGAAAGATCTTAATATGATGGCCGTTAAACACAAAATATATTTCAATGTTATTACGTTTATTTTTAAAATCCTCACTAAAAAATTATCTGCACAATTTACAAGAAAAATTGATGCAATTCAACGTGAGCATGTACATCATACAAGAGAAAGAGATAGAATGAGACTGCCGTTCAGGAAAAAGCCTAAATTTCAAAAATCGGTGATGTACAGTGCGATGAAGATCTTCAATAAAATGTCAGATGATATACGAAATGAGGAGAAACTATATTACATAGATTTAAAATTAAACTAAGCAAATATGTGCTAGATGAGTTATACTTATATCTAAATTAGATAATACATATGTATACTTATGTACGCACTGTATTAAGAATAAATAAATATTCTAACTAGTTTTCAAACTAATCTAAGCGCTACTATAATGAAAAATAGAATTAACTAATAAATTAAATTAAGCTAGATCACAGTATCTTTTGTGTATTTCAAAAATATACTGAATTTTAGCAAACATACCTACTTATTTATAATGATTTAGGGTATAACTATGCATATAGACCATGTTGGTATACGGAGCAGAAAACTAATTGAATTAATCATTATTTTTATTATTATTTTAATATAAGAGTAAAGGAGCATTTGAGATGTTTAAATAATAGTTGGTTTTCAGAATTTTCTAATCATTTGATGGAAAATGGTCATGGTTTTGATATAAAATTGGGATTGTCAATTTCGCATATAATTTGGAATCGTTGGAGATAAATAAAGCGTGTAAAACTAATCAAAAAATTATAAACAACCTAAAAACAATCTAAAAATTATTCTAGTAATTTTGCATCACCAAGTAACAATTTATGTTAGGTACTAAATTTATTATTAAATAATTATTGGTTTTTTTTTTAAATAGATTCAGATAAATAATAATAAAAACATATGTTTTTGATTAGTTAATAACATCCTGAAGAAAAAAATGATATTTTTCGAAACCGGTAGATTTATTTTTAATCATTAAGTGGTTAATAAGACAATGTTAACAATTTAAAATAATTAATCAATTGACTATCTGAAATAGAGCAGGTGTCAAAGCGTAAGGTGAGCTAATAAGATAATACTATTCTACGTTCGATCTGACAGCACGACTCGACACATGCGCACAAACGCCACCCAGAACCATAAACACCTACAACTATTATTTATTTTAAAATGTTAGACAAACAGAAGACATTGAATAAAAAACGTTTTTTCTGAAAATCTGGACACACAACGAAAAAACAGAAGACCTGAAATCGATTCTTCGATAAATTGTAAAACCTAAGTGGTCAGGATTAAATTTTATTTTAATCGTTAATACGTGTCAGTGGTGTGACACTCTTTAGAAATTAATCCTTTATTTTTTTAAAGATGTCATTGGTAGATTATTCCATACCCTAAATTGAAATATAGGTACTTCGCCGACAACCCGCGTCTTTAAAGAACTTCTCTAGCACTACCATCAGTGTTCCCACTTTAGGATATTTTCCATAGATGGAGTTTATAGTCCACACATTTAGATCTCGTCCAGGATATATATTTTTCCATATATAGTGGTGCCACTATTGTCAAAAGACAACCAAGTTAGATGGCTCATAGTAGCCATCTAAAGCAATAAATATTTCATATCTTCTACAGTACTTAACGATAATATTTTTACACGTAAAATTTTCTAAAACAATTTTCAGTGTCACGAAACATAAAGATTACTTTAAAATGTACATGTGATGATTGTTTGTGTTTTATTACAACAAATACTGTACACCGCCAAGCGGTGAAAGTAGTAATCAATCAAAAATGTTCGCGGAACTTTAACCGAATACTGGCACTACTTTCTAACTTTTTTATTCCATTGGTTGATCCACCATATTCTCAATTTCCCGGGATCACTAATTTCTCAAGACTGTCTCCATTTTCTCTAAGTATGAAAGATTTATTTTCTTGCATTATGTGGATAATCTCTTTAATACAGTGTTTCTGAAGAATGGAGTCGTTCGTTCGTCTCGCAATCCATGGTATACTAGCATACTTCCCCATCTTTTAGCTATGACTTTCTGGATTTATTGAATTCGGACATAGTGTCATTTGCCTGTATGGAAAAATTCCACATGTTTTTAATATCTCTAGGTTAAGACTACTTAAATGTTTTCTCTTTTATATATTCAATAACATTACGGAAATATGTATTCAATTTGAAATGAAGTGTACATTGTCTTTAATATGAGTAAGATAAAATTTGTTATCCTCTCATCTTTTCTTATCTATGCCGTCATCTCATCTATATCTCATGGTTATATCGCGTTGCACTCTATGGTCGCAGTTTATACTGCTTTTTACATTTTGCTGCTAGGACCTGCGTGCGGCTATTATTCCGTAGAATCTATATTTCATCTAAAGCAATATTATAAGGATGCACTATTGTTAAAGCAATATCACCAGAGGTCACCAATGGCCACCCAGCGGCTACAATTTCTTTATTAACTTATCAAAGTATATATTTCGATATAGAGAATTTGATGTCAGTACTGTGTATCTATAATAAGTTTAAAAATATCTTCTTAATTTCTTAAAGTTAAACTGTCTGGATTATCTTAATATTTTGTTGTATAAGCTTTTTGATGTATGTATATATAGTCATAACCTTAAAGACTAACGCTTTGCTTCTTTTGGATCAACCTGTAAATTGAAGGTTCTTCTTTTGAGATAAAGATAATCGTCTTTGGCTAAACGGATCCTTTTTCATTTCAAATTACCTTAAAGCAGACTCGCTCAGCATCATTACTCAGATGGAGATTGATAGACAGTCTAATTAAATTCTGTTTCATTAATGAGATGTCATTTGAACAGTTTCAATAAATTGACCATTTTCATTCTCTTTATTGTGAGATAAATTTGTGGAGTTATCATATAGTCATGTACATATATCGTATTTCATTATAAGATGCATTTTTTTCAATTTGGTAGTGCGTTTTACAATCGATGGGGTCTTAAAAATACCCTGGAGGTAGTGGAGGTGTCGGTTGGTGCGCGGGGGGATCTGGTATGCTGATACGGCAGAGTACGTAGTTGCGGTACAGTTGTCACTACCTAAACATCATAAGTTTCAATAAAATTGTACCCTTTATTGTCTATCAAAGAAGTTTCAGACTCTTATAATGATATTACAGAAAAAAGTTTATAAATAATATAGGTACATATTATATATTTTAAAGGCAGGTGTTTTTGGGGTTTCCTAGTCGTAATCAAAGAAATTGCACTAATTCAAAAATATTTCGACCGAAATCTGCCGATGTGTTGACTCCATTTTAGAACTCACATTTCTGTTACGATGTATTATATTTGTTAAGTTACTGACCTCTAATATCGTGTCGAAAGCAGAGTATGTTGATAATGCAATCCAGTACCGTGTCGAAAGCGGGATGTGTTGATTTGGATACGGTATAGCAAACCTGCACGTCAATGACGGATGGACCCTGCAATGTGATCTTTACACAGAAGATTCTGGGTGACCTTGAAAATCTGAGAACATTTAAAAATACATTACTAAGATTGCAAAGTAATATAAAAAAAATTAATACAAAATACTCGTATTAAAGAAAGATTTATGAAAAGTTTCATTCTTTTTATAGTAATAAAAACATAGTAAATTAATGACGTCATAAATTTATTACCAAACAAACAATATTTTGGCACAGCATCAAATTTCGGAACTTTATCGAAACATTTTGGTTGTATGTACCTAAAACAAAATTAAGAGATTATGGAAAATAATGCGAAATATTTATCGCAAATATTGCGATTTGTACCACGTTTGGCATTCAAGTCAGGGATTCAAACGCGTTTCCATTCAATTATAAAGTTTTTCATGAGAGAAGAAACCAGAAATTAAATAGTACCGATTTCAAACGATAGTTTGTAAAATGGTTGTATTAGATATCAAATGAATACTTAATATTCTATATAAAGCACAGAGTGAAAGGTTCACAAGGTTTATTCAGAAATGGTTACAGTTAGATACGCAGTTTTAATACGACCACAAGACGAAGGTCTGTGTGGCGTGGAGAGGGGTGTACTTCGTTACCTATACGAGGTGTAGAGAAACAATAATGGCGCAGTAACCCGAAGGCCTGTTCGCGGCCGTCCGCTTGGCGCACTGGCGGACGCTCCGTACATTGTTTGGTAAAAATTTGACTAGCGATCTCACTGATGCCGCTCTATGTCCATCTGACTATAATGCTATGGTGTGATATAATCCTTTTTCTTTTTTCAAATAATCCTTCCAGTTCTAACCTCTCTGAGGGTTTTTGAAATGGCAGCTGTTCGGCTCCGTCCTGTCACTATGTGCGAGACGCAGCTGCACAAATGTCTAGCAGCATTAAAAAAATGCCAACGCGGCGGGTCCCCTCACAATTCTGACCTCTCTCTCTCTCTCTCTCGATCGATGAGCTCATGACTGAGCATCGTGGTCCTGTATTCAACTTCCACAGCGCGAACTGTTTGCCAACACTCTTCTCGATCTTGGGCGTTGTTTAGTGCGACGTGTTGCGAGGCTCCGGACATTTCTCAGACATATTAGAGATCTCGCTCTCTATTCTTATGCATTCTCTGTGATCACCAATTTCTCCATGCTATCTCCATCTCTTCTAGCAACATGAATTAAACATAATAAATTTTTTTTGATACTTTTATATTCATTTTGTTGTTTATTAAAATGACTCCCTCCTGCATTATACTTTGTTTAGGTACGTACTTCAAATTTTTTAGTAGGTACCTAATTCACAAATAAGTTTTTTACCTACTACTTACCGGAACATACTTTAAATATCCAACATGCGAAGGTTATGACAATTATGGTTACTGAATAACTATATATTTTTTCTATAATATTTGCAAAATTACTTTGTGGCCTCATTTCATATTAATAATTATACAAAATACTTTGTTGATTATTCTACATGTTACGATGCCTATGGTATCTTCTTCAGAAAACAATGTATTTTCCAATCACCTTTTGGAAATAAACCATTATTTACATCTTAACAAGGGTTTATAAATTATACATACAATTTATAATTTTAGAAATAATTAATAGTGTTAATAGAAAACTAAATATTATAAATAACCAAATCCTCTTTGCAAATAGTCACCTTTTAAATTTGTTTTCATGTTAGTTCTTACTTATTCACCACTTTATTGTTTTGTTTGTATCTATGCTTGTATTTTTTAAATCTTTTCCTATAGAAGATACCATAGATATCGTAACATGTAGAATAATCAATATACAGTGGTTTCAACAAAGTATTTTGTCCAATAATTAAAATATTTTTTTAATCGTGGTAAAAATTATGACATTTTTTTACTCTGGTATGAAACCTTTTTTAGGAGGAGGAGACGTATCCAAAATATATCATATTAAAAAATAAAATATAATCATGTAATCGGTAGGTGCATGTGCTTAAAATCAAATAGTAAATTTAATTTACTTATGATAAATAACACATGATATGTATTTCGGATGACGTAATTTCCTTAATGGCACTTTATATTTAATTCTATGCCCCTCCAAATTGACCTATCTTTTTTACACAAAAAACCCACATCCAATTTACCGAGATTTTTCGACGTCACCTCCAGAGAATTTTCCCTTTTTGTTGTCATTTTCTGACGAAATAATTGGATTCACCGGTAGGCGGTTTCCTCACAAACACATTCGTACGATCAGCTTTTACACGTGTGTATCAGATAGAGTGAACTCCACTTTGGTAGATGATTCGTTTTGCAATATTGTTACTCGAGGGGGTCCCCAGCCACTCGTACAAAATCGACAAAAGAAACGAAATCTTACGACCGAAGTGACGTCACACCTCTCACCATACAATGCATCCACGGTACAGAGCTAGACAGCAATACACGTTTATGGCCCGTACTGATTACATGTTCGTCCGTTATCTTCTTATTTTCGTGCCTTATCCGTACAACGGACCTTGGCTATCATCCCTTAGTTCACGGCGGCCCGGTGCAGCTCTACAGTAGACTGGCCAAACCACTGTCTCAGGTTCTTCAGCGATGATGTTCTCCGTCTTCCAGTAATCTCATTACATTATAAGGTGAAAGATCTCATACTTATCTGGATGTCTTATCACATATCCGAGATATTGAAGGTTTCGGATTTTTATTGTTTTAAATACTTTTATTTTATTCATCCGAACTATAACATCTTCATTCGTAATTCTATCAAGTTTATTTTGAGCATTCTTCCGAGTTCCACTGAGTGACTGCGTGTATAATGAAGGTCAAACGTCTCACTAATAATGTCTGACTAAACTCTCAACGATATCATCTTCAATTCTCAATATTTTGCGCAGTCCCTCAAACGACATCGATCCCGACTTGGAATTTTATGTCGAGACAACCCGAGAATCCCGTGGTGTTTTGCTGTCTCGAGTCCCGGTAATTTAAAAAAAAAACCCGAGACTAAAAATATTTTAATTTGCTGACCAATGCGGTACACCGGTAGCGACCCAGCAGCGAGCGGCGAGCGGTGCACGTGTGCCAATTCTTGTATATGGTCAGTTATAAAGATTCTGAAGGGAATAGTTTTGTCGGTTTGTTCAAACTGGGGATTATGTTTGCTTGTAAAATGTGAGATAAAATTATTTGAATATATAAGTTATTGTCTTCCGATGTGTTTCTTTATCAATTGTTTTTTTTATATATTTAAAAAAAATGCATCTATGTGCTTTATAATTTTTAAAGATGTATTTGTTTTTGTAATTAATTTACAAATGTAAGCTTAATTTCACTAATAATTATTTTATTAAACCATTTTTATTCCATTGAATATAACAACTTAATAAATATTCATATGTTTTTCAATTAAATTAAATTCTTGGTCTCGATTCTCGGAAATTTACGGGACTCGAAAAATTTGACTCTCGAGTCCCGGGAATTGAAAAAAGTCGAGAATACAGAATCCTTAATCCCGACAGAGCCGAGTCAACCGTCTGTTCATTTCCCGCTTTCGTATACATAGACAACATTGTCGTGCATGTCCACATCAATCAATCTGATCTCTAAACAAATAATAGATATCTCATAGAGACGAAGCTATTTCAATTATATTTAATGGAAAGATATGTAAGTATAAGTAATGTATGTGTTCTTGGACGTATTCAAATATTGCTAATAATAAATATAGCGATTAAAATAAGAAAATATATAAAAATTGATTTTTCAGGCGTATTCTAATATAATGTGTTAAAAATAGTGACATATATGCTATTTCAGGGAAATTATTTATTAAATTTAGTCCATAGATGGCGATAGTGTAGTGGTACTCGAAGTACTTATATACAAATTGCAGAAATTTTATAGCTATGTAGATTGATTAATGGGTGAGAGAATGATGGACGTAATATTTGTATAAAGTGATCACTTAAGCCAGCCGAAGACAGGTCGTAAACCCTGTAATTACCCATACTTCCATAACTTTCCATTAAATATAATAAAAATAGGTTCACCTACAAAGGCACTGTTATTAAACAAATAATAGCCATTTCATACAGACGAAGCTATTTTATTATGTTTTAAAGCAATGATATATAGAAATATGGGGAGTAATTACAGGGCTAACGACCTGTCTTTGGCTGGCTAAGTGATCATTATATATATAACCAATTCTTACCCCTCAATCTGCATATTTATCAAATTTTTAAAAATTCTATACATGTTATTACATTTTTCTATTTATCATTCCTTATTAAAATAAAAATGAATTATCAAATTTGGTCGATAGATGGCGATGTTGTAGTGGTACTCAAAGCGAGTCCATATAATAACATATATAGAATTTTCAAAAATTTGATAAATATGGACATTGAGGGGTGAGAATTGTTGAATATTATATATATATATTGATCACTTAAGCCAGATCACTTAAGACAGATCGTGAGCCTTGTAATTACCCCCCATATTTCTATATATCATTCCTTTAAAATATAATAAAATAGCTTCATCTCTATGAGATAGCTATTATTTGTTTAATAACAGTGCCTTTGTAGGTGAAAATCTAGTAATTGTGTGTTCTTGGACATATTCAAATATTACTAATTTCGTCTCTAGCTACTTTTTGTTATAATTAGCCCCATTATCAGCGTAAAAGCCTAAAATTTCAATAAATCACAAATTTAGTCATATTCTCGAATATTCCAGTTATTTTTGATACGTCAAATTTACAATATTTTTCTTAAAAGTATAAAAGATTAAATATACGTTAACAATTCGTGTAATCACATAATAACATATTCTCCGAAACGGCTCATTCAACGTTCGTTTATTTCTTTTTTTCAAATGTAATATTGCGGATTTCCGCTGGAAGATATCCAACTGTATCTTGAAAGTACAATATAATTTGTTTTTCTCGTTCAAAACATCGAAGAGAAGGTTGTCATTTATTTACAGTCTCGCAGATAGCGACAATACGAGAGAGTGCTTGAAAAATTAGTGTTCATTTTTGGTTAGATTTAATCCGTTTTGTTGCCTGTCAACATTGACTGTATAGTCATACACTTAATTAGTATTATTATATCAAAACTAGTGCTACTTCCGTATCGAGATTTTTTTTAAATATATTATATTATCGAAGCTTCTAACTGGACCGTCATCCAGTATCTGGTTTACATGGTCGTGAGAAGTCGTGCAGAGGACGTTCTCTATTTTTGGTGGCATCAACACTTGCGTCATATATCTTTCTTATCATTCTTCCCCTATTCATCTCTTCCATATGACCAAACCACGTAAGAAGTGATCTTTTCTTAATCAGCTTTACATTATTTCCTTATTTCTTCATTCCTATCCTTTCCACTGCATTCAGTCTACTTTCCTTCCTCTTCTTCCAGCTCCAGATCTCACTTCCAGACATCAGTGTCGGTACCAGGACTCGATTTTGAACCACTTTACTTGCCTCGGTTGACAAGTTCTCATTAGCTATAATTTCATTCAAAGCGCCCTTTCGATATCTTTCTCAGCCTTTCCTTTTCTATCAAACATACTTCTCAAATACACCTCCAAGTATTTAGCACGGTGTCTCGCTTTCCTCCTTCTCGAATACCATCACTTTCGACTTGTTGACATTCATAATAAGGTCGCTTTCCTTGCATACTTCGTACATTCAACTCACTAGACTCTTAAGTAACTTATAACTATTTCATGTGTTTCTGAATTACCTCAATCGGTTCTTTATATCGTATTTGAATATTTTTTTATTTAATTATTGAACACGACCAATTATTTATCAATAACAAATTAAATGTATTAATTAGAAAGATATACATATAAAATAAAATTTATCAAAAAAATTATGTTGTTGCTACCGGGATTCGAACCTGGATCTCTTCCTATCTGTGAAAATGCATTAACCGATTATGCCACACCAACACAGTAAGTTGACGACAAATTTTAGAACTTACATGGTGCACTTTCAAATTGATACATCTGTCGTTCCATTATTTGAAAGCCATCTCAACCGAATCTCAAACACAATATTTTATTTTATTGTAGCAATATTGTTTCGGTAAATTGAATTTCTATATTAAAAATATCACAGGCCTATATTCTGAAATATAGGTCTGTGACATATGACTAGTCGGCGGCAAGGCCGGGAAGGGACGGGAGTTTGGGGGGGGGGGGAAGGCACAGTGCATTATTTTCGTTCAATAATTAATATTTATATAAATTTTATTTTATGCATAAGGCATTTTAAAAATATTTATACATTTTCTATACAAACTATCGTACCATACAAGTTATGATACATGCTTTACAAATACAGTCTTTGGTATGGAACATTTTTTACAGACGTTATAGAAAATATAATTAAAATGATGTACAAAGTGTCCCAAAACTATTTTTCTAAGTATAAATTAATGGATGGGTTTAATAAAAAAATGATTATTTTCCATTTAAGTAGTCACTCTTCCAAACGGGAGGCAAAATTAAATAAAAAAAACTGTTTGGCGCGTATTCTCCATGGTTGCTGCCATTTCTTTTCGGATATTTTCTTTTAATTGGTCCAGAGAGGGAGGATTGTTACCGTATACCTTTGATTTAAGGTAGCCCCATCGGTGTCAAGTCGGGCCAATTTATGTCACCTCGTCGTGCTATCAATTTTCCAATGAGAATTTCACAAACATCTTTTATGGACACGCTCCATAGCGACTGAATTCCCAAGGACGCGGCTAACGATCGGCATACTCCCCGCTCGTTGCGTTGTTGCAGCGAATGAACCAAAATGAAAAAGACTTTTGGGACACACTGTACAATTATATTCAAACCTAACGTTTGGTCTTCTGTTTTCTTCATGACAGTATGTATAGATGTTAAAAATGAAACAAAAATAAAATAAAACTTTCAATCCAAACAATAATACTTGTGAGGGCTACTCTATTCTATTGTGCCAGAAACCATTGCACACAAGTCTGTGAATCTTCGAGCGTAGTTTTTACATTAGCAAATGATTTTCATTGTTTGTTATATTCGCTCTCCGATTGTAGATGGCGCCACCGATCAATACGAACATCGTGTTTAAGATTAGTCGGTGCAAAAGACTGCACAGTCATTAATAACCTAACAACTCTTTCTCAGGAATAATTTTACAAAGCGATTTATGATGTATTATATAACAAATAAGACAGTCTCTTCTGTGATGAATATTTGTGTACAACTAGCCTTTTACCCGTCTTAAGACGCTACGATTAGAGCAGGGAATGGTAGAAATCGAAAAGAGTGGCCCGTATTCAACACTGGACGCAGATTGGTAGAAGAAAAAAATTCAAAAGTGAAAAATTTCTTTACAATCATCTTAAACGCACAATAACAAATGTTTTGATTAAAAATCAGGATGAATACGGTTAAAATCAGGGTTAAACGTTACAGCTTAAGCTTCCGCTTTAAATGATGAAATCATTTTTATAGACCTAAATAAATTCTAAAGATTATTATTATTATTATTCACCAGCATGTATACCTGTGAGCTCTGGCCGAAATACAAGCAAGTGACGTATAACCGTCTCTGAATTCAGTACAACAACTCATACAGAATACTGTTCGGATTGGCGCGTTATTGCAGCGCATCTACAATGTTTACCGAAGGCCGCATACATGGATTCGTTCCGCTTCTGAGACATCGAGCTGCGGCTGGAGCTCAGCACCAACTCTCTGGTGCGAGCGGCGCTCTCATGGAAAGCTGGTTCCCTGACCAGAGAATAGCTACATATACAACAATGGCCGTGATTAAAGTAGTTATATATGTAATATTTATATATGTGTGAACTTTTTTTTATTTATTAATATTTTCCTTGGTTTTCTTTTTCATAGCATTATATTTATTTCATATGTATGGCGAATCGGGATAAAAAAAAACCTGTTCACGCTGGAATAAACACATTATTATTATTATCAAAAATATGTTTTGTTTTATTAACGATTTTTCATCAGCACATTGTTAGACATTCTAAACATGATCGTTTATAATGCAAATATTTAACACCAATTAAAATATTATAAAAGAGTTAGATCAAGAAACTTTTAAACTAATTTACTACAATTAAAATTGCCGTTAGTGGAAAAAAGATCGAACCTTTTTATATATTTATAATTAATACATTAAATTAGTATTTAAAACATCACAAACCTATGTTCTGAATAATTACAACTTCACAATAAGAATGTGTTCTCCTTAATAATATAAGTTGTATCAATGTGTCCAAAATTTAATAAAAATGAATTGATAATTCTTGCGTCTGCAGTCGGTTTAACTCAAAGGTATTTGTGATTCCGTAAAAACAATGCAGACGGCTTTCAAATAATGGAACGACAGATGTATTAATTTGAAAAAGTGTAAAATTTGTCATGAAAAATAGTTTCGCTATAACACAATCGGTGGTGTACTTCCCCGGACTGGAAATAGAGATCCAGGTTCGAATCCCGGTAGCGCAAAAAATATTTTTCTACAAAATTGATTTTATATGTATATATTTATAATTAATACATTAAATTAGTATTTAGAACCTTTTTCTATTTAAATAATGTACATGATCATTCGATCAGTTCACCGTTCAAGTCTTCAAAACTGTTAATATTTCTAACACTGTGTTGTGTCCGTGTTAAAATGTCGGGCCGCCATAATCCAAAACATTGTCGTTGCATCCGACAATAATTATTCCAGCCACATGAATGCAATTTGTTTCGGTAATTAAAAGCCATCTTCATGCGCGACACGTCTCGGCGCCGCGCGCGACCCGCCTGTCCCATCGACAAACGGTCCAAAACTCATTACAGATATACGAACATTGCATCGTTAATTTCTATACATTGTCTATACTGTATAATTATAAAAACATACAGTGTCAATCATCCCGAATTTAATACTTGAATTGCCTGGTTTTGCGCGTCTTGTCGAGCTGTCAAAGTGTGTCGGCAAAACAGGTTGCACGCCTGGTATTAAAAACTTCCGCTAGGGATGTTTTCATATCAAGATGCAAGTCGTGCATGTTGTCTGTCATAAACATTTCTAAATCATTTTAAGTTATTGACATCTTATTAAGTAAGATTGAGAATGGATCACTTAGATGAATAGTAAGATAGATATATGACGCAAGTGTTAATGACACTAGAAGTAGAGAACGTCCGCGGTAGACTTGGCACGATCAAGTAAACCAGATGCCCTATTAGAAGCCTCAATAATCGTCGAGCTTGTATGAGAAGATTTGTGAATGTGGATGAGGCGAGAATTATGTATCACGAGAGAGGAGTGTGGCGCTCTATCATCTCTGCCTACCCCCGGTTAATTCAATTAATTGTTTTTTTTTTTCATAAAGTGAGACCCAAAAGATATACATATGTCATCTCCAACCTTGTTGTCGGGTAGACGTTTGGTGGCGGAACACGCGCTCTCCGATAACTCTGATATCAGTGAACGCTGGCGTGTCATAGGTTCGCCATCACTGACCTAGAATGTAGTTTATGCTCTGAAGTTCTACGTCATTTAATCTGTAATATTTAATTCGTTATAACTCGGAATTGCGCGTTGATCGCAGAAGCCAGGCCTCATTAATGGCTTTAAAATAGATTCAACAGCTTCCATTCAAGTAACTGTGAGTTTTTATGGTGGCTTTTACGTTCGCAAAAGTCAACGGAGCGCATCTCAGTGCCCTGTAAAAACAAAGTGCCATTAAACTATCCGAAGGAATGGCGCGCTGCGAATTTCCAGGGTGCGTGCCTCGCCACATTTCTGCCGCACGAACTGTTCATATTCTTATATATTATATAACGTACAAGATCTCAAATAGAAAATTCCATTTATATTGAAAATAATTTGATAATTGGTATATCAATATTTCTTAGGAAGTTGTAATACATTTTTTTTATTTTTTTTATTTATTTAATTTAGCGAAATACATTGGCAAAATAAATTCAATTTTAATATATGGTTACATACATCATATGGTTGCATACATACATGTTTTTTTTTTTCGCTTACCTCTCCAAAAAAGAGACCAGCTCTTGTGCTTGTAGAGGGAGTTACACTACAACAATTTTATATAATACCTTACATGTTCTGTTCATTGTCCATTTGTGTGCTTCTGAAGTATTCTGTAATACTGTTTATTGTCCAATTATGTGTTTTTGAAGTGTTTATTTAGTTTCTTTTTAAACTCTTTTATATCCTTTATTTCTTTAATTTGTGTAGGGTACATTTAATTAGTATTTTAAATATCACAGACCCATGTTCTGAATAATTACAACTTCACTGTAAGAATGTGTTCTCCTTAATAACATACAAGTTGTATCGATGTGTCCAAAAATTTAATAAAAATTAATTGATCGGTTTACTCAAAGGTATTTGAGATTCCGTAAAAACAATGTGGTTCGAAAATTTGTCGTCAAAAATACTGTCGCCGTAGCATAGTTGGTAATGCACCTTTCCCGAATTGGAAAAGAGATCCAGGTTCAAATCCCGGCAGCGCAACAACAATATTTGATTTTATATGTACATCTTTATAATTAATATTATATTCATAGATAATTATTATTTAATTTCTAAGCGATTATACTTTTTTTATTAAACATTCATCTATTCAACGCGATTGTTTTTTAATGTTGGTTTGTTTTTAATTGGTTATTAAAAAGGGGGTTCAGAAAAAGCGACGTTTTTAAACAATAGTTATATTACGAGATAAAACTCGTCAATAATGACGGGAAATCAATATTTTTTGTAACCTAGATTTATTAATTTTCTTAAATACTATAACAAAATAATTTATCTCCTTTTTTGATGCGACGACCTTACAGTTTCACGTGACATCTTATTTCTTAATTATTTTATTCTTGTAACCTTTTATAACCTTGCTTTAATAAATTTTGTGTAAACAGTCAGTAAACCTTAACTGCCATTACTGCCTGCCTACCTCACTTATAACTATATTATATTTCGCGATATATACGAACACGAGTATGGGGCTGATTTTCGGGGCAGCCTTAGTTTATCTTAGCACATAGTTTAATCATAACTAACAAACATTTCAATTACAGAGCAACTCTTCAGATCACCAAAATTTGCCTAAAATCATTTACTTTACTCCAAGGGCCAGTTGTGTGATCAGTAGTATCTTTTTACTATAGTAACTTTTTACTAACGCCCGTAGTAAAAATCTTTTGCGGGTTGTTGATACATCAAATTTACTACTGTCAATGCATAGATGAAGATGTCTACAGGCGCGACAAATAATCATGAAATATGCCTTATTTTATGCATTAGCTATGGATTGTTTAGCCTAAACGTTCGAAATCTGTCACATTGGTGGTGAAATTTTTTCGTTTTATGTGCTAATGTATATTAAACAACGAGGTCATCATCATCATCATCATAATAGCGGGATATCGAATGATTAATTGTCCTATACTGCAACTTTCAAAGTATCAATGTGTCAGATGACTTTTGAAACAGCTGTGAAAAGTCCGCCATATTTAATAATCGTTTCTCGTTTTAACTATCAAATATCAGAGAGTAAAATGAATTTACTACGGAATGTACTTTTGAAAAGTAAATATTTTTTTTACTAATGATCAAACAACCCGTTTTCGCAAAACAATTTTTTTTATTACCTTTTTTTGCTATAGTACTGTAGCAATTTTTTTTTTTATCACATTCAAAGCTTATTACATCATAAGTCAATACACCATCATACGACAAAAACAACAACAAAACGTACTAAAACTACTCCATAAAGACTGCATTTGGACAAAGACACTTTCTATACAATAGGTATTTGTGCTGGTACTCACACTTTATAAGATTTCAGACCCCAGCACCAAGGTAATTTTGGCACCCGCGCTTTTCAAAAAAACAAAAGGTTGTTGATCATACAACAACCTTTTTTTTCAGTCATCTAAGAAATCATGAGGAAGAGTGTTTGCTATTATTATTTCATGTTTTCTATTTTTACTGCGTTTTCTGAACTGCAGAAAATATATAAACTGAGACGGTTTCCTTAGAACTGGCCTAGCCTATGTGAGAAATTGCCATAATATTATTGAAAAAAATAATTCTGTATACCAAAAATATATCAATTAGAAAGCTATACAAAAAAATATTTTGGTTGCTACCGGGATTCGAAGCAGGATCTTTTCCTATCCGTGGAAGTGAGTTACCATTACGCCACATAAACCGTGTAAATTGACGACAAATGTTAGAACATGTATGCTGCAGCTGTTTCAAATTGATACATACACTATATTTTTATTGCGACAAATGTCTAATACTTTAATTAATTTACGCTAAGCGACGCCAGAGATTAAATCAATTCATTTTTATTCAATTTGGATAATCTTTGATACAACTTGTATAATAATTAAGTTGCAATTTTTTCAGAACATAGTTCTGTGGTATTTTAATACAATTTAAACTCCACAGAACTGTGTTCTGAAAAACTGCAACTTCACGATAAGAATGTGTTCTCCTCAAAAATAAATCACTCAATAAATGTATTATTGTCCTGCATTTTCGATATCTCTTCTAGTTTATTATTTTACAAGATTTTTGGGAAAATGCAAAATTTGAATTCGAAAAGAATTTCCCCAATTGAATTACAAGTGATAAAACTATCCGCTACAAAGCCTCACAGTCCTCAAGGGTTGTGTACATACAGGGTGGCCCAAAAAAAGTGCGAACATTTCGTAAAATGTGATATAATTACATCAAAATTAGTTTCACTATATCAACAATAGCTTAAATAGTTTACCTATTTACATACTTACATATTTACCTATATTACGTTTTATTTCGACATTTTCCGGTCGCCATCTTTGATTATTAAATTTCCCATTGTTTATTTTTCGTTTTTTCAAATTGTTGATCAGAATGATAAAAATCACTGCAGAAGACCGTATTCTGATCAAAAATTTGCGAATTAATAAACGTCGGGGTGCTATGAAAATGATCAAAGAGTTTCAAAACAAAACATTGAGTATAACTGGACATTACAGCTGGACGGAGCTCCATCTCACACAGCCAGAAATACAACCAGGCGTGTGGCCGCCGAACACCCCATATTTAAATCCAGTAGATTATGCGATACGAGACGTTTTGATAATTTCCGATTAGCCAAATATTGTGCAAAAAAAAATTACATTAAGAATTATAATTAATTACATTGTGTTTTGAAATAGCTCGCGTGTTACGAGATGTTCTCAGTTTTTTTGGGCCACCCTGTATATCTGACCCGGATCTGAAGCATTCTCCCCGCAAACTCCTATATATCCCATTTGCCGCAGCAACTCTGCTGAGTTTCTCCCGACGTTCTGCCCTAATGCGAATAATTTCCAGTTTAGAATGCTTCAAGTCCCCTCACAGTGAAAATGCTGCCAGTGAAGTTTATTTGCAGTTTTTTTTACCGTTTCCACTGTATTTTTCTGGCACTCGTGTATCAACATTACAGACGTAGAAGTACCCAGGGGCGTGCATTGCATACGAGCAAAAAAAAGCGGTGCATTACTAACAATTCTGGAAAATAAAAATAAATTAAATAATCTTTACATTATGAAAAGACCTTATAAAATTCTTGCCGTTATTACCCGGATTAGCGTAACCTTGTCTACGACGTAACCGACGGTCTAGTCGTGGGTTATTTGCGAACCATTTGTAACAACTGCATTGTGCTCCACGATTTGCGAGCACTTAGGTTTTTAATGAACCTAATTTTTTTTCAATCCTTACAATAATTGTACTGAACTAAATATTTTTTTACTGAATCTGTGTCCCCATCTTGACGTCTGCGGATGTTCTACATTTTTCAAACAATTTGTGCATAAGGGTGCCGTTTTCGAAAGGAATTAATCCTTACTGAAAACTGCGTAGAATAACATTTCTACGTATTTGTTTTACTTAACAGACTTGTATTCCAACTTATGATTCCATATTTTGGTGTTTACGTAGATAAAATTTATACGTTGTTTATCGTCTGTCAAGCGAGCGAATTTACATTTTTCAGAATATTATTAAGTTAGATTATTTATTACCAATATTAAATTAAATGTCAAAATACAATTATTTGTGTTATGAGTTTCGGCTATGCTAATTTGTAAAGCTAGTTAATTAAATAAATTTTTTTGAACATTCTTAATGAAACATTTTAAATCCGTTGTCGGGGGGAGTAATCGTTGAAGATATTTTAAAAGAAATCGAATGCAGAGTACGGTACCGAGCAACAAAAAAACTTGCTTATTTTAAAGTAATAAATTTAAAATTATCATCTATTATGAAATTGATAAAATTATTTTCATAATTAAAAAAAATCTAACTTTTTTTTCATATATACCTTGCACATACTTAGTTAGCATCGTCGGTAACAGCATACCCTAAGTTTGTGTCTACTGCACGCCACTGAAAGTAACACACGTACGAATTGTGTCGCTATATATTTTATTACTTTTTTATTTATTAATTTTGCAATCTCTAAAATTTAGAGATATTTTGCCGTGTGCGTTTTACGGCTATGGGCAACGTTTCGGGACCCGTTTAAGTTCCGAGCTCGAGTTCCGGTGATGGTTATATATTTCCTGTACATCTTTACGTAAAATATTATTGTATACTCACTTGCAAGTTGATTATTTAATGACAGATCTTAATTGTTTCCTCATTCTCTATGGTTCGTGAACTCAAAAAGTCAGATCAACTAAAGCCAGGAAATGTTAGTCACTTTACGCTGGAATTCAACATGACACGGCGTGGCTTAGAGTCCATTGAAGTGCTCAGTCACACTACATCAATCCAAATCAAGAACGGTGGCTCCATCGGAGCTAAGGAGAAATAATTTCTAAATAATGTAACAACGCCAGTGCTAAAAATACCATCTTTCTTATTCATTGTATTTTTACATGAAATCCGTTCCAAAAAGAAATATTCCAATAAGTCTAATTTCAAAGTCGAAAAGGAATGACAAAGAACCACAGACCACCAAATATATAGACATGAACTAACGCAAATTCCTTGTTTCGATATTTGAATTTTGGTGTCACTCACCTAATTATTTTGGTACCACTATATATCGTCAAATAGCTCTGAGACTTTTTTTAAATATATGACTCGATTGGAATGAAAATTTATACGCTGAAAGCATAATATGCATTTATGTAAAAAAAACGTCTTGTTTAAATACTTTTACTATAATAATGTTGCATAAGTGTGTCATGAACTATCGGATTTATGTTTCCACAAAAAATAGGATCCCCCTCGTCCCGCAAGTAATGTTCAAAACCCCTCTCCTATATATAAACTTTATTTCATGTCTATTAATTTACTGGTCTATGACCCAACCTCCCTCTGATACAAATGTATAATGAATTCCGTCGGTTCCAAATTTTTCTCAGGTGCAATCTAGAACCCTGAATGAAATATAGTTATCTTCCCATCTTCCCCAACACCTCTACCCCCGCCCCACCGGCCAGGATCAAATTGAGCGTAAATCTATACTACATAAATATCAGATATCTCATAGAGACGAAACTATTTTATTATGTTTTAAAGCAATGATATATAGAAATATGGGGAGTAATTACAGGGCTAACGACCTGTCTTCGGCTGGCTTAAGTGATCATTATATATATATAACGTTCACCAATTCTTACCCCTCAATCTCCAAATTTATCAAATTTTTTAAAATTCTATTCATGTTATTACATTTTTCTATTTATCATTCCTTATTAAAATAAAAATGAATTATATATAGAAAAATGAATTATCAAATTTGGTCGATAGATGGCGATGTTGTAGTGGTACTCGAAGCGAGTCCATGTAATAACATATATAGAATTTTCAAATTTATTTTAATAAATATGGACATTGAGGGGTGAGAATTGTTGAATTATATATATTGATCACTTAAGACAGATCGTAAGCCCTGTAATTACCCCCCCGTATTTCTATATATCATTCCTTTAAAATATAATAAAATAGCTTCGTCTCTTTGAGATATCTGATATTTATTTAATAACAGTGTCTCTGTAGGTGAAAATCCAGTAATTGTGTGCTCTTGAACATATTCAAATATTGTTAAATCAATACTCTTTAGGACTAACGCAAAACAAAGGTACCCTCCACCCATACCACTAGTTATTTGCTTAGATTAGTAATTATTCTGTTTACCACGAGGATTATTTTGATACCTCTCTATTTCCGTCAAGACGGAATTAATTGTATTCTCGGTATCAATTACGGTTCAAGGATTCGCAATTGATACAGATATAAAATTATTTAACATTATTTTGTATTATTATTATTAAATTCCATATTTTTAAACCCATTATTTTTTATACAGAAAGGCTGAAATTAATGTAATTGTAAGAGTTGACTGTTGTGTGAATATTGAGGTTATATTTAAATATGATTGACTCGTGATTGTGTCTGAAGGTTATGTTGTTGTGAGACGGAAGCTCCTAACATCACGTGTATATGTAAAATCTTTGTAGGAACCAATTACTGGGATCCATCCCCCAAGATATAGATGTCTCACAGGGCTGTACATTACACCCTGTAATGCCCAAGACTTCCATACTTCCCATGTAAACAAAAATAATAATCAAATATCAGATATCTCATAGAGACAAAACTATTTTTTTATTATATTTAATGGAAAATATATGGAAGTATGGGGTTATGATCTGTCTTCGGCCAGCTTAACGTTCACCAATTTTCCACATTTATGAAATTTTTGAAAGTTGTATATATGTTAGTATGTGGACTCGCTTCGAGTATTACTACACCATCGCCATCTATGGACCAAATTTGATAATTCATATTCAAATATTGCTAAAAATAATAGCTTCGTCTCTGTGAGACATATATATCTTGATCACGTGTGTTGTTTGTATGTCGCAGTGCAGGGTGTCTGTTTTAATTAGAGCAGAGTATATAAATGATAGAGCACTTACAAATTTTCGTTTATTGATGTGATGAATTATACAATTAAATTCGCAGTTAAACTTTGGAGTGGCTCGCTGGAGATGTCGGTGAGAGGACGGTCTGCGCAAGAGTGATCGCCGGCTGCTTGGGCAGTATCCGCCTCTGATCCATATTATTTTCATGTGTCTGCTGATTAGTCGCTTTGGTTCGGGACCTATACGGTTGATAGGTGAGTCCTTACACGGCCTTGTGCAGAGTCACCACATAATGAGTGATCTAACGTTTTATGCTCATACCCAATATGCAGAAGAGCCAAGACTGAAGACTAGTCGGAAGTGATGTAAACTTTACCGTCACACGTACTTGTACTTGTAGAAGGAATTTTATGTTTGTGCGTCATTTTTTAACCCATTAATCGCGTTCATACATACGCATGACATCTTTCATACGCGGCACTCTTTGGTGGCATTATAATTTACAACTTTACACTACGATAATGCAATAAATTTATGATTTGTTTTTAAGAAATCGATAGCAAAGTTTCTCAAGTATGTATCATAATTACAAAATAACGTAAACAAAATTATCTGTAAGAGAACACGACAGCTACACCATCGCAACACTAGCGCCATTTGTGGTCAAACGTACTAGAGTGAAGTAGTCTTCTGGGTCTAATCCACATTATTTAAAAGTTTTTAAATACTGACATTAAATTTAACTCTATAGTTTGAAACACATTACATTCTACACGCGTAAACTGAGTTTTTAGAATTTGAATAACTGAGCGCTACTGGATGATACGAGAACTTTTATTATTTCGTATTTGTTTGTAAGATGGCTAATGATCCTTGACAAATATCAACAGATGTCGGTATAGGATAAATATTTCAAATAACTTTGGTACGATTTTCTCATATTTGAGTCACCCGCGCTGTGGGCACGTAAGGCGCGCGACTCGTACACGAGTCACCCGCGGGGAATGGGTTAATACATTAAAAATAGCTCTTTTATCAAACCGTGAGAATATTTACGACCCCTAATAGAGGCGATTAAATACAAATAAATTTCTTATTCATTTATCTCGCTCAATTTATTTTCTTACGTACCGCGGGTCGCGGCTTTCCGCCATGTCAAATTGTTCGCTGGGAAATAAAATTCAAAAGAAAAATGTCTATCGCGTCTTTTTTCGTGTTTTATTACCGCAATATTAGAATTTATCCCGGACACATCTCTAACTGAATTCGCTGGCTCCTTTGTTGGTTATGAAAAAAATTTGAGTTATGACGTTTACAAAGAAAGTCGTTTTAACCTAACATCTGTCCTCATTATTGTCGGTATATGGTTGGCGCGTGGCTGTGAATAATGTATATTTATTTATGTACTAGTGGTCCACGATACCGTGAACTCTTCATTTATGTGCGTGCAATTGTGCTGCGAATCATATTTTTAATTAATATTGTTATTGTTACGTACTATACTTCTTAGTACGTCTGCTAATGTGAAGGTCCAAGAAATAGACTTTGTAACAATTAATATTTTATTACAATAAGCTACAATTTAGTACAAGAGGCGCGCGCACTCCTGCGCGCCGTCTTTATAACCACACATACCCGCACCGGCGGTGCGGCACACACACACACATACACACACCATTCCAAAGGCATCACAGTTATATACTTTGCTGTATCATCTTGTCAAATCAAATCACTAGGCTCTCATGAGCCACAAAAACACGCCTGCTACCGACCGGATAATAGATGCCAATATTATGCGCTGCAGCCGTCCGGGAAGCCAGGTCCTATGCGCGCCACTTCTGACAAGATCACTAGTAAACGCTATTCGGTATAGATACTTATTACATATTTTATTATCTCAAACTGTGTGTTTAGACAAAGGGTGGGAAAACGGGATGTAGGATGGGTGGTAGGAATTTGGTAAAGGGACAAGACAATGCTCAAAGACCAACCAGGAAGCACCCTTCGAGTCAATAATAATAATAATAAATATTATGCACGGTATTATATATTTACCAAAAACTGGTCACCATATCGATGGGCCTATTACAAAAAGGAAAAAATAACAGTAATAACATATCCACGGAAGAGATTTCTCTCGAAGATTTGTCTCAAAAGTTGGCACAGGTCAATACAAAATTCACCATAAAACATTATATGAATCATCAGAATATCAATAGAGTAACGTATCCAATATGTAGAAATATATATACCTCTGAACGCACCTCAAATTTACTGGTGCGTAAAACCAGAGCTCCTAACAGTCGCAAAAACACGCCTGGTACCGACGTCGTGTGCCAATAACATGTTCCCACAAACATTTGAAAGGCAAAACATTTGCCAAATCCGCTCACGTACATTCATCTACATTAACCAACATACCTGCTCCATAGATGTCGATACATGCATCAATCCATAATTATTTATCTCCATAGCACCAAAAATATACAATAGTCTAAATGCAAACGTGAAAAATTGTAACCATAGTCTTGCATAATTTTCACGAAAAGTGCAGTTCTGGCTCCACGAAATGGGGAGAAATTACGCCCAAGAACTTTTAAAGGTCCAAACCTGAGAATAAAACTGCTATAACAGTATATTGAATTACCTAATTGCATTGGACTTACTTTAAGTTTTACGTTGTAATTATATATTATTTAATTGCACCTTGCTTTACTCTTCACATGTACCATATATTATATCTTATATATTGAACAATGCATTTACGTTAAGTTTTATAAAGTATGTATCTAATCTAATGACATCTTGTTTTACTCTTTATATATGTATATATATATATTTTGTACATTTATCATTGCACTTTATGTATTGGAAGAATACTGTCTGCTATAATACAGTAAAATACTAGTATTGCAGGCAGGGTACCCAAATATATTTCTAACTTTTCTGATATATTTATCTTATTATAATATATCACAATATAACACACTGTACTAAGAATGAAAAAAAAAATTATTATTATAAGTGTGTACGAACCTTTACTGACTCAGAGATCAAAGCGTCATCGAGAGAGTACCGTGAACACGGGCCATAAGACTGCCACAAAGATGTAAAGTGCACCCTGATGAACAAACCAAAATCGATGTACGAACCAAACGCGGGAACTCCCCGTGCATCGAGCAGTTTCCCATTTATTCATGAACCACCGACAAGACTACATCTACAGATTAAAGATGCCAGGTGATATTCTGGAGAAGCATTGGTATAATGCTGAATTACAAGACCATAAACGAATATCGTATCGCTTTCAACAACTTTCATCACACCATTCTGTACGGGAACGATGCTCGAAATGGCTCTGCTATGTTTAGTAAGTCTGAATTTGAATATACACGACCGTGTAATATCCTCTTCTCTATATTCTATATCACGCCATATTCTATATCACACCATAGTCTGTTCTCCCACGCAGCGTCTTAACAGCGTGCTTTATAGTTTGAACGTAAAAATAAAACTGAAAGAACATATTTTTAATATCTTCCATAGTCAGCATATGATGGTAGCGCAAACAGACTTGGATGTGTTAATATTAGCCAACTTGAGATACTCGTATAATCTCGGGAGAAGTCTCAAATTTACAGGGTAATAAATAATATCTATTAATATTTTTTTTATTTATTATCTTTGTTTTATTAACCACTTAATTGAGTTTAAATACATCTACCGGTTTCGAAAAACACAATTTTCTTCTTCAAGATGTCATAACTAAGTATATTTAGTGGTTAATAAAACAAAGATAATAAATAAAAAAATATAAATTTTAACCACAAAGTTAATATTGTTAATTTTAAAAGTAATATCTATTAAATTTACGATAAAAAATAACACATTTTTTATTTTGCTAATAAAGTAACATTCATTAAAACCAACGTTTTCGTACCGGCTGCTTATGAACCAATGTCGGTCGCTTCACGTCTGCAACCGGTGTTTCCGTAAAACCTCTTTTTCAGTATTAAAAATTCGATACAAAACTGTCTTAGTGCAATCGCATCTTCATGTGACTACTCAGAGTACCGTAGACTCTAAGGTATTAGAATAAAACACCGATGTCGAATGACCGATTTACATTAAACAGAGCTAAGTTTGATTGTTAATAAATTAACACAATGTGTGAAAGGTATATAAGAATAAGTAATAGGTATTATAAGTTACCGACTTTGCTAATAATACCCTCATTTAACCACATATCACGTAAGCATTCCGAAATCGAAGCCACCCCCTTATCGTTTGTGAAATTTCAATTCAATTCCCATATCTATGGATGAGATTTTCGACTCGAGTCCATCTCTGATAACGCTCCAATGTGTTTCTGTGGAGAATTTTGGAGATTCGCCGTCTAGCGCTTTACTTCATACATATTTTACGTAAAACATCAAATGTCAACATTCCGTTGGTCAGTTGGGTGAATTTGAATTTAAACAGCAGCAATTAAAACACAATAAATGTTAAATATGAATTAAATATATTAATTAAAAAGATATACGTATAAAATCAATTTTATCGAAAAATATTGTTGTTGCGCCACCGGGATTCGAACCTTGATCTCTTTCTAAACCGGGGAAGGTGCATTATTCAACTATGCTACAGCGACGATATTTTTAGCGACAAATTATATCTTTTTAATTAATATTTAAAATATCACAGACCCATGTTCTGAATAATTACAACTTCACAATAAGAATGTGTACTCCTAACAATATATGTTAATAATTAAATTATTTTGTTTGTCTAACTTGCAGAATAAATATTTGTAGATATCCACAATATTTCATAATAGTTTTTGCGGGCTTGAGTTTTTGTTTTTTTTTTGTTTTCTACCAATATCAAGCTGATTTTTGAGTGTACTGACATTAAATAATTTTTTTGTGTTTAAATTTTTTTACAGTATTACAATATATGCTGACACTTAGAAGCATTATTCAGAGTTTTGGCAGCAAATCGCTTAGTTCGGTACCCTGCCTGCTATACTAGTATATCACTGTATTTATTTACAGTAGCACTAGCTACTGTAAATGCACTAGCAAACGTAATTAAAACAATGAATTTAATGTAAAATAAATATATGTAATTTAATGTAAATCCAAATTTGATCTCACGTAAATCTCTGAAGTTTCTCACCTTGTCTCATTCCGTGGAGATGGGCCGTAAGCATTTAAATTGGCACATACTCAATAACATTGTATCTATTTTGTTGATTTTGTATCAATAACGATATTTTTTTATCTCACCATTAGAAAGCTTGTGCATAAGTTCTGGTGTCCACTCTGGACGTAGGACTTCATGGACAAAACATTCTCAAAATACACGTTTCAATGTGTTGGTTCTAATTTGATATTCTTATCACCAATGGTGTCGTCTGCTATCGAGAGGTAAATTTAAATAATGCCAGTCCCCAGTGAGGCGAACGGTGGCAAGTTTTTCGTGCAGAGTAGAGTGGTGTTCGTATTTTTATGACGTACGTACAATTTTTTTTTTTTAAATAAGACCAAAAAGCTATTTTGTATTCCATATAAACATGACCGTGGATTTTCACGGAGACTTTCAGTTTTCAGCGAGACTTTCAGATACGAGTGTTTTTTTTCCGATTTGGATCGACCGACCTCCAGTGGCGCACCGAATAAAAATCACTATTGGGATACTAGAACATAACTGTGTTCTGAAATTGCAACTTCACAACGAAAATATGTTGTATGAAAGTTTATCCAAATTTAATAAAAAAGGATTGATTTAATTCTGTCTTCTCTTAGCGTGTATATCTCAAAGGTATTTGGGATTCATCGCAATATAAAGTTAGTTTGCTTTTAAAAATGGAATTATAAATAATATTAATTCAAAAATTTGGCATAAATGGGACACAGCTTAATTAATAACGCGTTTACCCAGATAGGAAATGATACCGGTAGCAACCGAATATTTTTTGAATAAATGTATTTTTTGTATATCTTTCTGATTCATTTAATTTGTGTTATTAAATAGTTTGTAGAGTATAATACATTCGCTTGTTGGTCTAGAGGTTAAGATACTCGCTGAAATAATCTAGTGTTCAGGGGTTCAAGCCTCGTTCAAGGAGACCATCAAATTTTTTTATATATAATATATTATATATTAGTTTGAAAATAATGAAAATATTAATGTGACATGTATTTCGTATGGCATTTGTATTTAAAAATATTATCTACCTCGCAATTATCTTCTTTAATTAACGTTTACCATCGCAAGACGTGTCCAAGTTACGCCAATTAAAATCTTTCTGTTTGTAGACGTATGGTATACATTCATATTTTTTAAAAATTAAGATAATACAAGCTCATTGTCATAAAGTTAAAATAATGCATTTTAAAGTGTTAAGGGCCGGTTGTGTGATCAGTAGTAACTTTTTACTATAATAAAAAAGTTACTAAAGTAAAATAAAATTGCGAAATCTGGTTTTTTGACCGTTGGTAAAAAAATATTTACTTCTCGAAAGTACATCCAGTAGTGAACAAATTTTACTCTCTGATAAAAATGTGAACCGATGGTTAAATCCTCGCAAACCATTCTAGTTTTTTTCTACGCAGTCAACCCCATCTCTTCCTTGCTCTGCTTCTAAATTGCTTCCACTCGGTATCCTGTCATCTGGCATTCTTTCAACACGTCCAGCCCGTCGCTGTCTGAAACCTGATGAATCCCATGATTATTTCTTGCTCAATTAAATCTTCAAGCTCCATGGTTCATTTATATTCTGCGTGTTCCGTTTACCAGTGTACGTGACGAGTAGACAGTGACACCTGTGGGACCACGCGGTGAAACTGCTTCAACCGCGACACACACCGGTAGCGCTTGTCGCGAGCTTGAGGGCGCCACCGACAGATGGAGTACCATAGCTTTGCGGCATGACGAGCAGCCGTTCTGACCGGTCTATCTAAAAACAAGAGACAATTTTTGTTAAACAAAAAAAAATAATTTACCTAAGCATTCACCAAACTGATAATCACTAAATTGGAACTCCGGCAATCCAGACATCAATACCCAATTCACTAAATGTACCTATTATAGATATTATTACGCAATAGTTTATTTTTAGAAGAATACATTCTTATTGTGAAGTTGTAATTATTCAAAACATAGGTCTGTGATATTTTTAATATGAAAGATATACATATAAAATCAATTATATCAAAAAATATTATTGTTATATGCCATATTTAAAATATCACAGACCTATGTTCTGAATAATTACAACTTCACAATAAGAATGTGTTCTCCTAATAATAAAGTTGTATCAATGTGTCCAAAATTTAATAAAAATGAATTGATAATTCTGACGTCTGCTATCAGATTACTCAAAGGTATTTGAGATTCTGTTTAAATACGGTAGATGGTACAAATAATGGAACGATTAAATGTATTAATATCAAAAAGGTAACATATAGGTTCGAAAATTTGTCACTAAAAATATTGTCGCTGTAGCATAATGCACCTTCCCCAGTTAGGAAAGAAATCCATGTTCGAATCCTACAACAATATTTTTCGATAAAATTGATTTATTTTTTTCCTGCCGCCGCTGGGAAACGATTCGGCCCATTGTGCCACGGTAGCTACCCCCGGAGCAGTAAAGAGGTGTACCCTGGCACCGCCGCGTCTCCCATCTGGCAGCCTTCAACCCTCAGCCCTCAACCCTCGGCCCGGGCCGGCGGAAGGTCAGGCCGGAGCGCGCTGCCAAAAACATCCGTAAACAATCCAAGTTCCAACAAACAAAGGAAAGGGGAAATCGAATCATTACGCAAATGGAAGAATGTTTTTCAGTCAAGCAAGCGTAATAGTTTATTTTTTCTTTAACACTGAACGGTCGACTTTGAGGCATTATTTTATTAGATTTTTAATATTGGAACACCCTACCCAAATTACGTTTAATTTAAATGTTCGCACAAGCATTACCTTTCTAAGGGCTGCAAAACAAAAGTCTACATTCTTCTTGGAGAAAATTAATTATCTATGGCGATTGTCAACAAGTCGAAAGTTCGAGATGGAGATAAGCGAGACACCGCGCTAAATATTTGTAGGTAATGGATGTTTGTGTATTTTAGAATTATGTTTGATAGAAACGGTAAATAAATGGCGCATTGAATGGAACTATAGCTAATGGCAACACTTGTCAACCGAGGCTAGTAAAGTGGTTCACAATAGAGTCCCGGTACCGATACTGATGTGTGAAAGTAGGCTGAATGGGCGATTTGATTGTATGCTGTTTATTGTGCGCCGATGATGCAGAACTACAGAGGTTAGTGAGTAGAATGTACGATGTACGCAAAGAAAGCAACCTTATTATGAATGACAACAAGTCGAAAGTGATGATAGTCGAGAAGGAGGAAAGCAAGACACCGCGCTCAATACTTGGAGGTAATTAATGTTTGGAACAAGAAGATGAATTTGTGTATTTGGGAAACTGAAAGACTTAGAATGATATCGAAAAGAGGGTGACTACAGGATTTAAAGTGAACGTCGCTTTGAATGGAATTATAGCTAATGGGAACATATCAACTTAGATAAGACTAGCGGTTCATAATGGAGTCCTGGTACCGACACTGATGTATGTAAGTGAGGCCTGGAGCTGGAAGAAGAGGAACGAAAGTAGACTGAATGCAGTGGAAATGAGATCACTTAAGCGTATATGTACATAATGAAGGAGTAAGGAAATAATATAAAACTGATCTCAGTATAGTGAGTAAGATTAAGAAAGGATCACTTGGGTGGCTTGGTCATATGGAACGGATGAATGAGGAGAGATATATGATGCAAGTGTTGATGGTACCAGAAATAGAGGACGCCCGCGGAAGATAAACCGGATACTGGCGGATGGCCCTATTAGAAGCCCTGATTATCAGCGAGCTTGTATGAGAAGATGTATACATGTGGATGATGTGAGAATTGTGCTTCAGTACAGAAGAGTGTGGCGCTCTATCCTCTCTGGTCATGGCCTAACGGCGTTATGGTAAGTTATTTTACTTAGTTATAAACATGAAATGTCTCTTTGTCTCTGAGGCTGAGTTAAAGCCAAGATTTGTCTCCAAAGAATCTGATCTGAGCATAAAATAGAAATTCCATAAAAATCTCACATTTCCCATTACGAAAATGGGCTGTGAATCTTGTAGACATCTGGCAAGTTTCGCTTAAAGTTACATCTGAGATACAATGCCTTTACTAAAGTTGGCAGGTCTCTACTACAAAACGAAGAGTATGCAATAAACAAATCTGATGAATGTTAATACGGTAGTAGCTCAGATAGAAGAATTTAGATCAAAGGAGAAAATAATAGTAATTATTTTTTGTCATGTTGATTTAAAAAATATATATATATAAGGAGAACACTTTCTTATTATGAAGTTGCAATTTTACAGAGAATAAGTCTATGTTATTTTTATTGCAAATTAAATGTATTAATTATAAAGATATACATTTAATTTGAATTATATATATCGGTGTTGACTTTATACCAAACGATATCTTTATACGAGGCACATTTTTTAAGTAAGTACCGTTGCCAGATATCCCCGGTGTATCGCTGCGGTTGCAATGTTGCGTGTGCGCAATGGTTTCCATCATCTGTTGACTCACTAATATGCAACGTTGGAGACATTCACGTAATGTGGTCACCTTGTAGCGAGTGGTTGAAATGTTCGAGATAATAGATCAGCCCGCCGACTGTGAGATACGGTCGATGATTCGTTTATTGAATGCACGAAACATGAACCCAGCTGATGTTCATCGCCATGTGTGTCCAGATTTGGCGCCAAGTGATTTCCATTTTTTTTTTTCATCTGTTGCGGTTCCTCGGTGGCAAGCGTTCTGATGACGACGATGAACTCAAAGACGGAGTACAGACGTGATTTTCATCCCAGGCGGCGTCGTTCTATGACGAAGGTATTGCAAAATTGGTGCCTCGTTATGACAAGTGCCTTAAGGTGGCGACTATGATGAGAAGTAGTTTAAGGTGTGTAACATCCGAAGGAAGTAAAGTGTTATAAAAATGATGTATTTATTCATATAACTGTTTAAATCAATTCAATTATCTTCATGTTTTAGAAGAACACTTTTTCTTTTTAAATATATTTTAATTTATATAAAACGACATTTATCTATGTTTAACACACCCGTCCATAAACGTCATTCAAGTGTCACTTTTTCTAAAGTGGATTTTGAAACGTTGAAAAAAATAGTTTAACATTTTAACGTAATTATGATTATGATGAAAACATCTAAAAAAAATGTATCTTATAGGTATTAAATAATATTTACCTACTAATATAATATTATTAGTATCAGAAATATTATGTTTGCTAATTTCAATTTTCAAATTATTGTCTTTTTTAATTTACTTCACAACAGTTCACGTGTACTCGTATATGTACACACTTCAAAGGAAATTGACGTTAAATACGTCTAATACGTCAATTTCCCTACATGTGACACTTGGTAATAAAATAAGATTTAATGTATCAAAACATATCCTAAATTTTTGCCATCATACTATCATTGACCAGAGACACGGTCATTTATATTCAAAGTTTTTCTTTTATAAAAAAATACCATTCGTATTTTTCGCCAAATAATTTGTATTTTCACGTTTCTGAAACGTTATTTGTAGACGGACTCTGTTTATATATTTAACCGGAGTCCTGCTGTGTCTGTATATTTTGCGTTTACATTTTTTATGGCCGTAAATATATTAAAACGAGGGTGATCCTGATAGTAAAGACCTTTTATCTTTAAACAATAAAGATAATATTAAAAAAAAAAAAAAAATTTTAGGAGAACACTTAAGAATTTGATAATTCTGGCGTCTGCTATCAGTTTACTCAAAGGTATTTGAGATTCTGTAAAAATAAGGTAGATGGCTCTGTCAAATGATGGAACGATTAAATGTATTAATATCAAAAAGGTAACATATAGGGTCGAAAATTGTCGCTAAAAATATTGTCGCTGTAGCTTAGTTGGATAAAGCACCTTCCCCGGTTAGGAAAGAGATCCAGGTTCGAATCCCGGTGGCGCAACAATAATATTTTTTGATTAAAATGATTTTATATGTATATCTTTCTAATTAATATATTTAATTCATATTAAAAATTTGTTATACAATTATATGAACACACCTTGATCTATTTCTTTGCATAATCACGTATAATCATTTATCAAATCTGTTCACAAACATTAAAGTCCCACTGCTGTGGTCATCCACCGCCAATCCATTAAACCAACTGTGCCTAAAACTACCCTGGGCATTGGTTGGAGGTTTCCGATCATCTATAGTGTTTATGTAAATGCCTTCGATAGCTAGTTCCCTGGTTTCCGATTAACAATAAACACATATATGATATATGAACTGCACTAACCTTTTTAATTAAACTGTCTTTCTGGTCCGATGTTGTTGTTCTTTTAGCTGGGTTGTCTTCTTTAGATTTCGGCCGACCGAAGCGCGCACTGGTGGTTTATTTGTACCACTGGACTGGTCGAAGCGCGCGATGTAATAAGAATGTGACGCCTGTTGGTTACTGTCTTCTTAGCATTTCGAAAAAAGGGCGGCAATACTCACACACACACACATGTACATTATTATAAACTAGGAATTGCAATGGTGCTAATCGAAGTAACAAGGCGCGTAAACACACAGTTCAGATCTTGCTTTGAGCAATTTTCACCTTTTAAATATGAATTAAATATATTAATTAGAAAGATATACATATAAAATCAATTTTATCGAAAAATATTGTTGTTGGGCCACCGGGATTCGAACCTGGATAATTTCACCTTTTTCCTATGCCGGGTTCCTGAGTGGAAAACGTTTTGGAGATTACAAATTACTGCTTGCAGTCAACTTTTTACTTGCACATATTTACTTAGTTTAATTTTAAGTTTATGTCATTTCTTTTAAAATTAGCAATATTAACTTTGTGGTTAAAATTCATATTTTTATTTATTATCTTTGTTTTATTAACCACTAAAATGAGTTTAAATACATCTACCGGTTTCGAAAAATACCATTTTCTTCTTCAGGATGTCATAACTAACTAAAAAATATATTATTGTTTCTTTATCAGAATCTATTTTTAAAAAATCTATTTAAAAAATAAATAAAAACAATTATTTTTAAAAAAAAATTTAGTACCTAACTCAAATTGTTACTTAATACAAATTTACTCGAATAATTTTTAGGGAAAAATTTTAGAATGTGACTAGTAGTTAAATTTAGTTGGTTGTTTATAATATTTTGATTAGTTTTACACGCTTATTTATCTTCTATTTTCTCCTATCTTTATTTTTTAAAAATAGATTCTGATAAAGAAACAGTAATATATGTTTTAGTTAATTACGACATCCTGAAGAATAAAATGTTTTTTTTCGAAGTCTGTAGATGTATTTAAACTTAATTAAGTGTTTAATAAAACAAAGATAATAAATAAAAATTTTAGAGTCATTTCGCCTCCTTTCTTGTATCGTCTGGCATTTCATTGAAAATCATCTTCGCGCTGTACATCACTGATTTCTAAGATTTCTCGAATTCTATCCTTCTGATTCTGGTTGTTTTCCTCAATTATTCCTTTAAATTCTGCCGATATTTGTTTGGTGAAGGTTTTAAAAATAAACACCATAACATTCAAATAATCACATTAAGATATTTCGACATTGTACTGATCCGAGTACACCTATTGTTTCTCAATGTTTTATTTTGCTGTATTGCTGTACACGCGCCCATAGACATGGCCGTGTAAGGGCTCACCTATCAGCAACGTAAGGCCCGAACCAAAACGACCAACTAATAAGCAGATGAAAATAAACAATATGCACCAGAGACGGTTACCGCCCAAGCAATTAGCGATCACTCTTTCGCAGAACGTCCCTTTATAGACATCTCCATTCAACAGCATCTTCAGCGAGCCACTCCTAAACCGCAATAAACAAAATTTAGGAAGTGCTCTTTCATTTCTATACCCTGCTCTAGTTACAACAGACATCCCGCACTGCGACAGACAGATTAGAAGATGTTCAGCTTCTGTCTCACAGCAACATAAACTTCAGACACAATCACGAGTTAATCATATTTAAATAACCTCAACATTCACACACAGTCCAACTTCTACTACTAATAACACCACTTTATTTACAAAACAAGTTTATTTTTTTTAGTAATCTCTCAGTCACGTGTCTTGCATTTAGCGAAAAATTCAATCTAGAATCTATTATAACTCCCAAATTTTTAATTTTAGTTATTCCTTCAGACTTTCACCACGAGAACTGCTGGCATAATTGGTATTCTTTCAATTCCAATGTTAATGAATTTAGTTTTGTTCATGTTTAATTTTAGTTTATTTTACTTCTGCCGTATTATTATTATTAATATAGTGCATATAAAAGTATTTATATATGCTCTAATATAAACAAAATTAAAATCGTTTCTTTTTACTAGACCTTATCTTTCACATTGCTTTAGTTTCACTTTGAATCCATGCGGTTTCTCCTCTATTCTTATGTCTTCTGGCATTTCATTAAAAATCTTCATCGCACTGTACATCATCGATTTCTGACATTTACCCTTCTTCCTGAATGGCAGTCTCAGTCTATCTCTTCCTCTTGTACGATGCTCGTGCTCATGTTGATTTGCATCAATTTTTCGTATAAATTTCGCCGATATTTTCTTAGTGAAGATTTTATAAACAAATACCATTATATTGAAATGTATTTCCTGCTTAAAGGTCATCATATTCAGATCTTTCAGCATTGCACTGATTCGAGTATATCTATTTTTTTCTCAAGGCTTTATTTATTATTTCGCCATCTATTCTAATATGTAATCTTACATGATAAATACATTGTAACCTAAGTGTTACGACGTCTGCCGTTTGGGTAGGTGTAAAAATATTTTTTAAAAACGCGAATGAATCCGTTACACCGATGAGAATACATCCTCCAGATTATGGTGAAATAGTCTAAAGCCTGAACGCCGGCTACCGGGGGCGCGGGGTCGTGAGTTTCACGCATGAACCGCCGCGGGAATTATAATGTATCATACTTTATGGCGCGTGAACCTGCAGGCTGTATATTTTATCTGGATTAGAGAAAAGGTGGTAATTTTTCAGACACTGAAAGAGTATATTTAATATGGTTGCTTCAATGTCTCGCTTACACATTATGTGGACGAAATCTGACGACATTATATAGTATCACTTTATCTTAGGTTATCTGCCGACAATAACTATAATATTTCGATAGATAGATTTTTTTCTGTGTATGTAAGTAATTAGTCTAATTTAAAATTTATTTAAACAAATTATAAATATCACATAGAGACAAAGCTATTTTTATTATATTCTAATAGAAAGATATGGAGCATGGGTAATTTCAGAGCTTACGACCTGTCCTCGGCTAGCTTAAGTGTTCACTTTATACAAATATAACGTTTTAAAAACTAATTTAATGAATTAATTATAAATATATACATATAAAATCAATTTTTGTCGAAAAATATTGTTTTTGCGCTACCGGGATTCGAACCTGGATCTCTATTTCCAATCCGGGGAAGTACACTACCAATTGTGTTATAGCGCCAGTATTTTTCATGACAAATTTTCGAACCTACATGTTACACTTTTTCAAATTAATACATCTGTTGTTCCATTATTTGAAAGCCATCTACATTGTTTTTACGGAATCACAAATACCTTTGAGTAAACCGACTGCAGACGCCAGAATTATCAATTGAAAAATACTGGCGCTATAACACAATTGGTAGTGTACTTCCCCGGATTGGAAACAGAGATCCAGGTTCGAATCCCGGTAGCGCAAAAACAATATTTTTTGACAATATTGATTTTATATGTATATATTTATAATTAATACATTAAAAATTAGTATATTTAAATATTGCTAAAAAAAATAACTTGATCTGGAATTTTTTGGATTCCTTACTGTTATTACTATTTTTCACTGTCCCATTATTCAATCTCCATATTTAAAATTACATGTCTCTATTCACAACTTAATCCATTTTACTTAGTAAGTTTAAAGAAAATGGATGCATTTTTACATATTTTTATTGGTTGAGTGTCGACGCACCTGTCAAAGGCGCGCCTCAATTCTAAATCTTCTAGTTTTTTAAGTATTTAGATCTTCGTGTTATGAATTTCTGATAAAAATAATTATACATACGATGGCTTATCCTCAGAAAATTATTAATTTTACCGTGAAAATATCATCGCAATTTGACTAATGATGAAGTTGATATTCTTCATAAAAATAAATTAATATTACTGCTAGGATTATACAATTTATTAAACTGTATTTTCTACACACAAACTTTGCAACAATAGTTTTTCAGGGGTTAACAAAAACACCCTATAAAACAAATAAAATTTTAAAAAGATAGATTATATTAAAAGGGAGATTCTGGTCTGGGCGCCAACACACGTCCGATCGCTGAACGCAATCACGGCACGTTCTAAGATACGAAATATAAATTCTCTAAAGGGGCTTATAGCTTTTTTTTTCTGTCTACATATAATCTTGTATATAATTGTATTCTGTGATACAGATATAATATAATAGAATATAATTTATATTTACACAAAGAAATCTTAATTTAATTAAAGTCACACGTAATATATTATAATGAGAAACTCGTAATGTTTGGTCATATATTATTCGATACTTTAACTAATCGAAATTTTAATGCATGCTTTACCGACGCAACACAAGAATTATTTATTTATTTATTTAGACACATATAACATGTAAGCGTTGTACAGCTCCAAAAATAAAGACAAGTTTGTTACATATATTTTACACAGATTTTAAAATGCATTATGCAACTAGGCAAGCCTGTTTTAGGGCAAATTTGTTAACAAACTACATTTCACAAAACAAAATAACTCATTAGAGACAAAACACAATCAAATAGAACGTGAAAATATAAAAAAGAGAGATAAAAATGTGAAAGAATGCAGTTATAAGAATTATTTAATTATATAAAATTATACTAGTTATGTCCATTTAATTTTATTCTGCAAGTGAAAAGAAAGCGGAATGTTTTTATCTCAGCTGTACATTAATGTAACAGATGTTGAACAGGGTGAATATGATGTTCCAGGCCGATATTGTTTGGCCGTCATTTTGGTTTGACAGACATTTGTCAGTTTAGTAGTCGTAGAGAATAGTTGATTACAATTTATTGTGGAGCATCTACCGTCTAAACAACGTGTTATTTAAACATTTTATCTAAATAATAATGGCAATGCTGTAATGGCCAAACTAAATCGGCCTGAAACATAATATTCAGCCTGAAATTATACTTTTGGAAACAGCTGCAGTTGCGGTACCAAAAACTCGTCGATCATTCGACAATACACGTCAGAAGTAACTGTCTCTCGCTGGTTGCCACCAACAATTGCCTCGGGCAGAAATAGCAAACAACACTGTCGTTTTTGGACAATGCAAACGTGCAATGCATTACAATTTAATTTTGAAATTTTACCGCTGGACACCCTACACATTTAAATAAATATCAAATGTCTCATAGAGACGAAGCTATTTTTTAATATTATTTAATGGAAAATATATGGAAGTATGGGGTAATTACAGGGCTTACGACCTGTCTTCGGCTGACTTAAGTGATCATTTTATATATATATAACGTTCACCAATTCTCACCCCTCAATCTCCACATTTATCAAATTTTTGAAAGTTGTATATATGTAGTATGTGGACTCGCTTCGAGTACTACTACACCATCGCCATACATACAGTGCCTTTGTGATGTAAAAATCCAGTATCTGTGTATTCTTGGACATATTCAAATATTGCTTAATATACATTTACTTTATTTCATTATTTATTTCATGTAGCTTTCTTAACACGTTTTTCCGTCACACTTTTTTCAACACAGTTACGTCACACATTTTACCCGAGAAGCCTCCGAAAAAACATATTCTATGTCCTACCCTTAAAACAAACGAGCCCGCTCGGCGGAATATTTCACATTCCAGAAAAAGATAAGTGACACTATTTTTCTGGAATACTAGTCCAGACGGAAGATTCATCTCTCACGGTTGCGGACTAAATCCAAGTCCCAATTAAACCTTCGCTTAATTCCACCGCCAAACGACCGTTAACAGAACTTCATTTCTCCCCTGGGACAGAATCTGAAAAACGATTCGAGGTTTTAAAATAAAGGCTGTGCGGGCGATTCTTTTATTTTCACACCGGGGATGTTCAGGGCCGGCTCGAGAGTGTAGCTAATTAAACAATTGCCTGGGGTGACACAAGTTACGGAAAACTGTAAAATATTCATTATAATGCTGCGGAATGCTACAGAGGTGTTAGGGACTAGAGTAAGTATTAAACTTGGAGCACGTGCTAAATGTTTCTAGAAAACAATAGATAATCGCGGGACCCTTTGATCTTGTACTTTAATGGAATGAACTATTTCTATCCTTTATGAGAACACATTCTTATTGTGAAGTTGTAATTATTCAGAACATAGGTCTGTGATATTTTAAATATGAATTAAATATATTAATTAGAAAGATATACATATAAAATCAATTTTATTGAAAAATATTGTTATTGCGCCACCGGGATTCAAACTTGGATCTCTTTCCTAACCGGGGAAGGTGGATTTTTAGCGACAATTTTCGAACCTATATGTTACCTTTTTGATATTAATACATTTAATCATTTCATTATTAGACAGAGCCATCTACTTTATTTTTACAGAATCTCAAATACCTTTGAATAAACTGATAGCAGACGCCAGAATTATCAATTCATTTTTATTAAATTTTGGACACATTGATACAACTTTATTATTTAGGAGAACACATTCTTATTGTGAAGTTGTAGTTATTCAGAACATAGGTTTGTGATATTTTAAATATGAATTAAATATTTCTATCCTCCTAACAATGCTTTTTGTGTATTTAACTCATAGAGTAGTAAATGAATAGACATGACATGAAGTGTACATATAGGAGAGAGGTTTAGAATATTATTTGCGGGGCGGGGAATATTCTGCATACATATATCCAATGAAATACAAACCCGTTTATGCAACAGTAAAAGTATTTACTCTTCGAAAGTTAAATCTTTGTGCGAACAAGGCATATTTTTAACATTAATGCATATTATATTGTCAGCGTTTAAATTTTCATTCCAATCGAGTCATATTTTTAAAGAAAGTCGCGGAGCTATTCGATTACGTGAATTTAGGACAAGGAATTTGCGTTAGTTCATGTCTATTTATTTGGTGGTCTGTGATTGAACATAGGTCAAATTGTTATTTAAACATATTCTACTTTAAAGATACTGTTATTCTTTAACCACATGAAGTGATGAGAGTGTCGAGAAGCTCATGATTACAGAGACAGTTGAGATTTGTTGGTAGGTTATATTTCCTGAAATACGGATAGATCAAATACAGGAATTAAAGGATCCTTAAACGCTACGATCAACATAGCTCAAGACTGGGAAGAATGGAAACAACACGTATTGTGAACCACGACGCTAAACATTGAATATGAGAAGAAGAAGAAGAAAAAACATATATTAAAAATATTACTTAATATTTTATGTGATATTGCTTTGCCTGTGTCTGGCTAACTTTTACACTCTTTATACGTAGATGCTAGTTTATAAAGTAATTACACGTAAACGTCGAATGCACAATTTTTATTTAAAAAAACAAACTAATTAAAACAACCAAAAAGTTTAATATAAAAATATATAAATTTGTTTGAATACACTAAAACTTCAGAATATAATTTGATTATTTAATTAAAACGACGAAAAGTTCTGTATACTCAAAGCGATCTTTTAAATAACGGATCATATCCATAATAATATAACGTCTCTCCGTTTATTTCTATATCTTTTTGGACGTCTTGAATGCAGTGTCATTATGGCTGTATAGTGAAAAACAAACGTGTTTTTAATATCTCTAGATTAATATTTTAGCGAAATCGCATATTAACATCTGTCATCTTTTCTTCTGTCTATGGTAAGGGAGAAATCTTACCATAGAAATGGTCAATTCACGATTCTGGTAGCTAATTTAAAAGATGGATTAATTATAATTACATCGACATTTTATTTACATGTGGTACCTCAAGGGCGCTTTACACATAAACTGTTAATAATCCTACATTATATTTGTTTTTAAAATTAAAAAAAGCTTATGGAAACGTTTTGTTGAAAAGGTGAGTTTTGTGCAAAGTCTCTGATGCACTGTTTCTCATGACGGAGAGCAAAGAGTTCCACGCTTTTGGGCGTGCCACCGCAAATGCCCGTTCACTAAATTTAAACTTCTGATAAGCGTTGGTCGGTTCTACAACCCTTCCTGCGGCTGACCTGAGAGTTTGACGTCTAGAATACAAAACTCTTGAAGATATATAAATGCAACTCTTTCAGGGAACCGGAGCCAATGTAGCTCATGTAAAAGGGATGTTATATGAAATAATTTGTAAACTCCGTATATTATCCGTGCTGCCGCATTTAGTATGGTTTGCAACTATATTTTGCAAGTAGGGAAACCTTGGTACAGGATGAGGTCGGTGAGGGGATAAGGGTTCCAGTCGGACCAATGACTGCTCGCTTTACTTCGTATATGACGCCTCCGTCACCCCTGCAGTCGCCGCCGAGATCACATAAATGCCACGCGGATGAGCAGATCTCCGCTTTCAATTAAAGACGGCGATATCACAATTTTACCCACGGTACAAACACAATATCAGTACAGTGCTGGTGCACTGGAGCTAACATGTTGACGTTTGCTGACGTCAAGGTTACAATTCACACTGACAAGACGAGCATAAGAAAATGTACGGATGGGAATTTGGACGAGGAAATGTGTGGGAAAGTTCATTCTTATATTATTTATTATTGATTAATTGTATAAAAAATGGAATTTATTATAATACTTCACAAAAATATTTTTAACATGGTAGTAAATAAATGTAACAGGAACTAAGATATTTTATTTTGTGGGTTCGCATTTTTAATCGATTCATTTAATTTGTTTTAATATCACAGAACTATGTTTTAAAATTGCAACATTAACAATAATTCATATTTTCATAAATATTCATATAAATGATTTATATAATATAGTCTCAGGAAAACTACGGCATTTAATATATATATATATCCTGTATAGGATTAAATAAATAAATAGGTATACTTTTCTACTATCCAATGGCAGCCTTGAGGCGCATCTCCTCTGTTTAATCTATCTAATTTCTCCAACTCATCCCTGTAATTAAAATAATCTGCTTAAATTAAGGACCCAAAGGGCTTACATCGTATTTCATGCGTCATGAAATACGATGTATCTTCGAAGCGAAGAAAGGGTGCGCTCTTTTTCAACCGGGGTGCCGCGCGTCGTGGGGTCGGCCCTGGCCGTTCATGGCAAAGTAAAGTGCGCTTAACCCTAAGAAGGGTAAATTACACTTCTAAACAATTGAGTCATGGATGTCTTCCGCGCGAACAACCTATCCCGTAAAACGGAAATACTTAAAGTTCTAAAACTGACTACGTCACATAAACAGGTTGGAATCTCTCCAGATCTCCAAAGATGGCACTGGATCCAGTATACTGGGTGAAAAAGCTCCGTGAATTATCAAAAGAGCATTGAATAGGAACAAGCAATAGCTCAAACCTCTTCATAACTACATCCGCAATCATTTCAGGATGGGTTAAGAGAAGCTGGAATCAACGCTTCGGCAGGCAGTATTAGATCTGCAGTAACATCATTGAGCTGGATTGAAAACTACTCGGTGCAAGACATCTTAGAGAGAGGCAATTGGCATTGTGAAAATACCTACTCCAAGTGCTATAGAAAGGAGATAAAAGATCCTTCAATTTCAACAAGTAATTCCTTTTCCCTATCTGGTATTTTTAAATCAGTAGATTGATCACAATTGACATCGTCCTACCACCAGGCGACAACAAACATTTCTCACGTGTATATTCTGGATAAGGAACGGCATTATATGATATGGGAGTTTCACCTACCATTAAAACTCTTATTATGTTGCCTTCCTTATCCGGAATATACTTAAGCTCTGCCTGGTAAGAGCTAAATTGAAAGAAAATGCCTTCCGCTTACCTGATGGCAAGGACGCGCCGGATGAAGTAGGGCTAGCAATTGGATAAAAAGGGAGAGAAAATTACCTACGCACAGTGAAAACGCGATTGAAAAAGAGATGCTAGCTTTTTTAAAAGCTTTTCTCTATTTATATAATACACTCAATGATTTCTCTGATCTTAGGGCTGTCACTAGAGAAGCTCCTGTTGCCTTTTGCACTCGGTCGGTCCAACGGGTGGGGGATCTTCCTTTTCCTCTTCGTCCTTCGACGTGACCTACCTATCAAAAAGTGAAGGATTCGTCTCAGGTAAATGGTTGAGAGTCTATCTTTGATCTTCAGTTCCTGTAGAATGGAGTCCATTTCAGGGTCCATGATTTCACACCATATAGAATACATCAGAGACTGTTCAAGCCTGACCTTCGTTGTCTTGGATCATAGTACACTGATAAACTGACAAATGGGTGCTATTAATTGATAGGTACGACAGTTAGTCTCTGTACAAAGAGATTGCCTCACAAATCGCAATAGGTGCACGTGTTACATTCCGACTGCCTACTTACTTTACGGCTTATCAAAGTAGATGCAATTTATACAGGTTAAATTCATACTTACATATTATTATTATATTCGTTTCTGTTTTCACTTTGAGTGACAGTTCTGGCCAACGGACGCAGTTACTTGGAAGGAAATCCACTTGAGATTCCGAGGGTTGGTGTTTAGGTTAACCAGCGGATTCAAAAAAAAACTGTTGCGACTAAAATCTTCCCTTAAAACAAAAAATGTTTATATTAACCAAGAACAAAGAATTATAGATACTAAAAGACCCAAAGCTATAGCTATCTGATCACTGTGTTTTAGGTATCGGTCTTGGGAAGTGTCAAAATCACAACATAATATTTTAAGTAAAACTATCGTGAAGGGCTATCGATCATCTAGTTATGTATTTATATTTATATTTTTCATATCTTCTTTATATTTTTATTATTAATTTTGAATTTTATTTATTTGAAGTCTTTATTAGATTTTATTTTATCTTATCAAAGTATGTAATACATATTATATTTAAAAGGTCTCGGTACCGCGAATAAATAAATGTCATTGTAAAAGAAATTGTAAAAATATATTATTAATTTAATTTTAAAATACCAGAATACAAATTGCGAGGCTATTTTGAAATGCTGACAAGTACACGGTAATTAGAAAATATTACATTTACAAGATAATGCTAAATCCTGGCGACGCGGTACAGAAAATATTATTAGCAATGAGGTGACCACGCTGCAAATTTCCCGGCGCGGGACCGTTACTTTTTTTCGATGACTTTTTAACTTTTTACCTTCATAAGACACATTCTGAAATGCTTCTGGTGCTACTTAACGGAACAGTCTGACATTTTATATAGGTAAAACGGCACGGAATTTTAATATTAGAATAAAAGAACACAGATGTCTCAATTATAATAACTTCTCTGATTTTTCCAACCGCCTTTAGAGACGGGCCACAATTTTGTAAAAGAAAACGATATAGAAATATTAAAGGCCTTTAGTAATTAAAAAATCTCTCAACACTAAGGACAAACATAATTAATAGATAGCCAATTGAACTTAACAAACAACCCGATATTTAACAAATTCCCAATTCGTCAATTCCCACCGCCCCCGTAATAGATGTCGTTGTAATATTTTATTTTTATGGAATAGTTCAGTTGTACGCCAGTCCTGACGAAGATACGTTAGTATCGAAACTGGTTGACGTAAAAATAACTCATAGTTTTTTATTAAGGAGAACACGTTATTTTTATGGAGTTGTAATTATTCAGAATATAGGTCTGTGATATTTTAAATAATAATTAGATAGATGTACATGTAAAATCAATTTTATCGAAAAATATTATTGTTGCGCTATTGGGATTCGAACCTGGATTATTAATTCTGTCTCTTATTTGAGATTTCGTAAAAATAAAATAAAGTAGATGGCTTTCGAATAATGGAACAATAGATGTATTAATTTGAAAAATGTAACATAAAGGTTAAAAAATCAATCGGCAAAAGTACTGTGTGCTGTAGCGTAGTCGGTTAATGCACCTTCCCCGGATTGAAAAGAGATCCAGGTTCGAATCTCGGTAGCAACAGCAATATTTTTCGATAAAATTGATTTTATATGTACATCTTTCTAATTAATACATTCAATTAGTATTAAAAGTTTTTTATTAATCAATGTTTATTTTATTATTATGGTCAGCCTAATGTAACGGTATTCCTCCCTTAATTATATTGTCCGTTGCGGTCGCCCACCAACCAGGAAGCGACACGTAATTTTACAAGTACCTTTACCAAAATATTTTCCATTCCAGCTATGTGTGTAAAAAAAAAATACTCCAGGGGACAGTTAGCTCCGTAAATTATTTAATTTACTGCCCTTATTTTAAAAACACGGGTCTAGTAAACATTTGTTTTCGCTTTAAATAAACTTTTGTTTAAAAATTCTAACACGAAAAGGTTATACGCGGGAACATGAACATGAATAATATTTTACTTTTACATACGAAGTACGAAGGGACCGGCTAAATTAAATAACCATTACTCGCTATATTCTCGTTATTACCAAAAAATATTTAATATCCAATAAAATTAAAAGCAAGTAATTGTATGTACAACAGCCATTGTTTTTTTTATAAGAATTTACAAACCTGAAAAGAATCGTAAACAATAAGGAACCTCGTCGGCAGATGCTGCTTTCCATTTTATGACTTCTCAAGAATTAAGGTTTTTATACCGCGTAGCTGTATTTTGTTAACAATATTTTTGTACGTCATATCAGTGAAGCGAGCTCACTGTTACAGTGAAGAGTTGTATGAAAACAGGGCGGACTCAAAATATTAATAAGTATTTCCTTCGCGTGATATCGAAAAAATATTAAATTGCGTTATAATTACCATTTTTAAAATTGCTTAATTTAGAAAAATTACAAAATTACGTAATAATAAAAAAAAATTAAATTGCGTTATTTCAAAAAATGACAAAATTACGTAATAATCACATTCCTTAGAATTGCGTAATATCGAAAAAATATAAAATTGCGTTATAATTACCATTTTTAAAATTGCGTAATTTCGAAAAATTACAAAATTGCGTAATAATATTTTTTTTTAAAAACGCGTTATTTCAAAAAATGACAAAATTGCGTAATAATTACATTCTTTAGAATTGTGTATTTTTGTAATTAGTGTTTATCTAAACATTGCTCTCTAGTATTTTAATTCAAATTAAATATATTATTAGAAATATTTACTTGATAATTATTCTATTCTAATCAAACCTATTCGGAGTATTCTAAATTAAAAGGTGATAGCTTCCTAATTAAGAATAATTGATTTGTCAATTAAACGAATAACGGCATGTAAGTTTGGCATATGTTGGTGTAGTGTAATCGGTTGACGCATCTTCCAGATTGGAAAGGATCGAATTGATACATATTCTGTAAGTCGAATCTTGTATACGTTTTCGCGTAAATCATTGTGGTAATACTCGGGATAATACTAATAATCGGATAATAAAGAAGAACGAAGTAATTGCGTAATTTAGAAATATTACAAAATTGCGTAATAATAAAAAAATTTAAAAACGCGTTATTTTGTTAAAAATTACAAAATTGAGTAATAATTACATTCCTTAGAATTGCGTAATGTCGAAAAAATATAAAATTGCGTTATAATTACCATTTTTAAAATTGCGTAATTTCGAAAAATTACAAAATTGCGTAATAATTATTTTTTTTAAAATTGCGTTATTTCAAAAAATGATAAAATTGAGTAATAATTACATTCCTTAGAATTGCGTAATGTCGAAAAAATATAAAATTGCGTTATAATTACCATTTTTAAAATTGCGTAATTTCGAAAAATTACAAAATTGCGTAATAATAAAAAAAATTAAAAACGCGTTATTTCAAAGAATTACAAAATTGCGTAATAATTACATTCTTTAGAATTGTGTATTTTTGTAATTAGTGTTTATCTAAACATTGCTCTCTAGTATTTTAATTCAAATTAAATATATTATTAGAAATATTTACTTGAAAATTATTCTACTCTAATCAAACCTATTCGGAGTATTCTAAATTAAAAGGTGATAGCTTCCTAATTAAGAATAATTTATGTATCAATTAAACGAATAACGGCATGTAAGTTTGGCATATGTTGGTGTAGTGTAATCGGTTGACGCATCTTCCAGATTGGAAAGGATCGAATATTCTGTAAGTCGAATCTTGTATACGTTTTCGCGTATATCATTGTGGAAATACTCGGGATAATACTAATAATCGGATAATAAAGAATAACGTATTAATTTCTATTACGCAATTTTGTCATTTTTTGAAATAAATATTTTCTTCATTTTGGTTTAGACACCACGTTTCACAACTCAAAGTGACAACTGATCTTATTATCGTTTTGCATACAAGCAGTTTGCTTCGTCAACTCAATATGTTCAATTTCAGCAATCACTTACGGGCATCTGATTCTTGCTAGAAGATCTTCTCCTGTCATATTTAACTTGTTCAAGGTAGAACCCAGTTATATAAAATTACCATCCCCTACAAATACGTGTTGTCTTCTACGCAAACATCCAATTCATGTTTACTGATCATGCATATATTATTATATCATGATACTCAAAACACATGACACAATCGTTTTACAGAAGCGTTAATTTTATTTACTTAATACTTAATATTTTTTATATTAAACCCATGCGACATGTATATATTCTCTACACGCTGTCCAGGGGGTGGGGGATTCCTAGCCATCACCCACAATTCAAAAGGGTCAATACTTCTTATAATGCAATATTTTATTTCTAAAGAAACGAAATGACCCACTGATATATTCGATTACCTTAATATTTTTTAATGACAATAATGAGCAATTCATTTATCGCAAATTGCGCCGTGAAGAGATCCTCACATCTCCAATATTTCATTTCATGTCTTCTCGTACGGCCTATAGTACACCTACGTTCCTTCAATATCCTTGACCTCCTTCGGAACAGAGTTGAATCACTTGACCCCAATTCGCTTTGGCAACATAGATTTAGTTCTAAGCTTTATTGAGACTTTGACAGCAAGTTTCTTCAGTATGCTACCTTCTACTTTCTCTCGGAGGTATAGGTCTTATAAAACTTAAGTTTTAAAGGATTTTATCTGGAAGCCACCTTTGGAATCTGGACTTGACCTATTCCACATTATTGAAGATTTCTTGTTCTTAAGTATTTAACCATCGACAAACATACTAATGAAATTATATGACTATGATAGGATTATTTCCAAGTTTCTCATATACTTAAGAACGCCATGAATACATTATAGATTTTTTTCTCTGTAGAACACCTTAATCATATATATGAAAATAAAACAGTTTTAAAAACGCATATGTTTTATTTTTTACATAACAACATAATCATTATTTTAGATTGTGAACTTTGTTTTATCAAATTAATGAATTAAATACATCTACCGGATTTGAAAAATATCATTTTCTTCTTCAGTATGTTATTAACTAATCAAAAACATATGTTATATTGTTTCTTTAACAGAATCAATTTTTAAAAAACAATTATTATTTTTAAAAAAAATTTAGTACCTAACTAAAATTGTTACTTGATGGTACAAAATTATTAGAATAACTTTTATTGTGGTTAGATTTAGTTGCTTGTTCATAATATTTTTTTATCAAAAGTGCGATCATTTTCTAACAAATGATTAGATAATTCCGAAAAACCACAATTATTTAAACATCTCAAATGCTCCTTTACTCTTATATTAAAATTTCGACCTGTTTTAAGAATTGTTAAATTTGTCATCATTGTCTTTAGAATTGATGAGTAAATTTCCTATATTTTAATTTGTATTAAAAAGTTAATTAGTTGTTGAAATTTACATTTTTATTTATGATATATGTATTTATTTAAATCCATCAATTTGATTACAATATAATATCTACATAAATATGTATACGTGTGTACTCTTTTCTCTGTCTAAATATTAACGGAGTTAATAATTTTTTAATTTTATGTACAGCTGCCATTTTGAAACAAGATGGCGTATAAGGCTAGTTAAATTTGGGATGTGCACCAGAACAATTTTTCATAAAAGTTTGATTAAAATCATCTTTGAACTACATGAATTAACGTAAACATAAAATGTGTTTGTGTTGTGTATATGATTTTAAAAAAATACAATTTAATCATCGATATGTAATTATAAATGTGCATTAATAAATTGTATATGTATAACATTTAATTTGTGCGTCGCTGCGTTTGCCACCCCCACCCACAGGAATTCGGAATTGAAACAATTTCGCATAAATTCCCGGTCGTTAAAATGTACCCTTATTTATTTGCAGATACGGAGCTCGTGTTCCGGGACAGGTTCGGAGGGCTGGCGGTGATGAATGCTGACAACTTGACCACCAGGCAATTGATGACAAATTCCACATTTGTAAGTACATACCTACCAATCGTGACATGAAACAACAAGGTCTAATTAAAAATTTTCCGTTATAAATGACATTTTTGCATAAAAATTCTTACAATGAATTTCACTTTTTTCATCGTTCTTTCTTCAAGCCAGTATTGACAAATGGAGAGACTCAGTCAGATGAGACACGGCTCGTAATGCATCATAATGTGGCAGTAATTTTTTTAAATGAAATTACAAAATAAAAAAAAAACAAGTAAAAGTTTACAAAAAATAACAATTAATAAAGAAACACGTCGGAAAACAATAACGTATGTATTTGGAAACTGAAATCTTTTAAAGGCGCGCTTTCAAATATAATTCATATTTTCTTCGTTTTTTACAAAAATGTGAGTTTTTATTATTCATTTATATCAGAAGTCATGTACTAGATTTGACTTTTTTTTAAAACTATTACTTAGATAGGACCTTTACGCTAATTTTTAAATTAATAAACTGAATGTTATTTTCCATAATTAAGAAAATACATGCATTATAAGAAAGACCGCGATGATTAAATTCATTTTCCGCGTGCCACAAAGATACTTTAATATAGAAAATCCTTGCATACACGAAATATATTTTGTTATAATCTTGATTACGGAAATAAATCTGCATTGAACCAAATTTAGCAAAATATTATAAACTATCAATTTGCAGTACATATGATCAGGTTTTTAAAACACTTTGTGTTAGTGAATACAAATTATTTTAAATAATTTATTATATTAACTTACGTGCTTTGTGGCTTTGGCTACAATTTAAAAACAAGTTTTATATCAAAAATGTACACAGTAAGAAATTATTAAATTAAATGACCAATCCTTTTTGCATAAAGTCACCTTTTAATTTTTTTTTCACAGTAGTTCTTAATTAGATACCCACCACTTGTACTATTGTAGTTTTGTTTTTATCTATGCTTGCATTTTAAAGTTTTAGTATACATGTTGATTTATCAATAAACAGTCGTATAAGCAAAGTGTTTTCTTATTATTAATATAAATCACAATTTATTTATATATTTACATTTCCAACGAGAATAAACAGATGTCTCACTTAGATAAAGTATGTAGATGAAAGTAGTAGAATCTCTAGTTCCGATTTTTACGAGATTTTTTCTGTGTACCTTTACGTATAATATTAAAATATACTTACTTGCAAGTTGATTATTTAATGACAGGTCTTAATTATTACCTCATTTTCTATTCTGGCTCGTGAACTCAGACAGGCGGATCAACTAGAGCTAGAAAATGTTAGTCTTGTAACACTTCACGGTGGAATTTAGCAATACTATTGCGGCATTATTTATAGCTTAGAGTCCATTGAAGTGCTCAGTCACACGACACCAATCCAAATCTATGACGGTGGCTCCATCGGAGCTGAGGAGAAGTCATAATACCGTCTTTCTTATTCAATATATTTTTATTAGGAGAACACATTCTTGTTGTGAAGTTGTAATTATTCAGAACAGACGGTCTGTGATAATTTAAATATGAATTAAATATATTAATTAGGAAGATATACATATAAAATCAATTTTATCGAAAAATATTGTTGTTGCGCCACCGGGATTTGAACCTGGATCTCTTTCCAAACCGGGGAAGGTGTATTATTTAACTATGCTACAGCGACGATATTTTTAGCGACAAATGTAGTTGTAATTATTCAGAACATATTTTTCGATAAATTTGATTTTATATGTATGTAATTCATATTTCATTATTATCTCATTACTAAAAAAAATATTATGTGAATTTCTAGTTTAATATACACTATATACTTAACATCGTTGAAAACAAACAACGACCAGCTGTCACAATTCAATTTTGCCATCTCTCGGCGAGTCTCGTTATATAATACATTTCTCGCACGTAGCTAAGCCAATTTGTCTGGATTCTTGTGTACCCGCTACACACAGTGCGGTGCCCTACATCCGTCGTGTCTAGGGCGGTCTCGCCCTTAATCTCGCATCGCGTTCGTGAAATCGTGACGACATCGGCTCTATCAATATGGATGTACGCACAAATCTTTATTAAATTTAACCATTAGGCCATTTATTCGACAGCCGGGCCAAGTGCGAGTAATGTCGGATCTGTGTCTGTATATCGCAATACCCAATATACTCGTAGATACGTCTGGTTACGACACACCGTGTTTCCAAAGTGTTTCGATAAAAAATAATTATTAGATTAAAAAAGACAATTTTATTAAACACCAACCGGTTTCGCTTAGCTCAAGCTTTATATATACATAAAGAGAGAGACAGAATAAATATACATTTAGACAGAATATCAAGGGAAGGAAAAGTACATACAATATTGTACATTCTCCTCCCTCTCTGAACATACACATTGTACTTTCCCCTACCTCCCTATACATACAACATTATATTTTCTCCTCTCTTGTTGTTATGCCTAAATGTATCTATTTAGATCATCATCACGCCATTTACCTATATTTGTTACCGTTCTCTCTTCATTCATTTGTTTCAAATAACCAAACCACTCAAGCGACACTCATTTAATCCTATCCACTATGAAAAATGACTGAATAATAAAATATATATTAATTCGTATCGTATAAATTCAATTTAAATGTATCGATAAGAAACATACACAGATAAAATCAATTTATTGAAAAAATATTTTTGTTGCCACCCGGACTCGAACCACGAACCATTCCTATCCGGGGAAGTGCGTCAACCTATTACACCACGTCAACATTGTAAGTTAACGACAAATTTTCGAACTTATATGTTGCACTTTCATATTGATACATCTGTTATTCCATCATTTAAAAGCAATTTACATTATATTTACGGAAAATCTCAAACACCTTTGAGGTAAAATCCGATAGGAGACACCAGAATCAAATGAATTAATTCATTTTTATTAAATTTTGGATACATTAATAATATATAAATGCATTTCTTTCAATTTTCAAACTACTGCTGCTAATTCGGATATTTCTTTAGTATGTTAATAATGGTTAATGAGACAAAAGTCTAATTTATAAAATGAGAGGAGACGTGCCCCTCAATTTCCTGTCAACAATCAAAAGTCTGATTCTGTTGAGAGACCCTCATATCCTGGATCTTTTGTGAGTCATACCGATGTCACAAATAAAGCGATAAACTGAAGGGTATTGTTAGCAAACAGATACTATCTGCCCTTATATGTCAACTCAAGTCACGTATCACAAAAAAAAAATGTGAACCACGTATAATACATCAGACCTAGGCGCACGGGTCGGAAACTTGGACGCTGACAAAATGGACACTAGACACCTTTTGAAAAAAAATTCTTCATATAATTTACAGCCCCACGGCGGACGGTAATCGTGTCTGCAGACGAAGATATATTGCGGAACCTCACGGCGTGTTTTGAGATGTCAATGTGATCAAACCAAAATTAGAAGATTACACGTTGGGTGTAAAAAACTGTGTCATTTCATTTAATAAAAAACTAACCTGTTATTCTAAAAATGACCAAATTAGGAATAGACCAGAGACTACATTGCTCCTAGACAGCCGCAATCAATCAAATTAGCAATTTGTCAATTAATATTTATTTATTTATTTTTTAAATCCTCTAAAAAAATGTTGATAGAATTTGTAAAAAAAATTGACGCAAATGAAATCATGAAAGAGGAAGAGAGGCATACAAGACAGCCACTTTGGAAGAAGATTTCCAATGAAATAAATTGCGACAAAGCCCTGCATACAGCCAAAATTCATTGGATCTGTGCTGCTACCATGATGATGTGGAACCATAATTACTCTTAAAATTATTTATTTAAAAAAATGCATTAATAGTATTTTCTAGTTCACTCCGCCCCGCTTCGTATACACATCATTATACTTTGTTTTAATCTATTCAAAAACAATATCGATACAAATTTGTGCTCAGTCTGGTATGCCATTCCACCGTGAATAGACTTACGCCAGAACAACGACACGCTTTTGAAAATTGTGTAAATTTATTTCGAAGATCGTGATTCAGTTCGCGAAACTTACCGTGCGCTGCGTCCATTTTACGGTCGACCTAATCGTCCATCCGAGCAAGTAATTCGAATAAGCGTGGATCTTTTTCGCACCACGCATACACTAATTGATAATACGCCTTTGCAGAGACGTCGTACGGTGCGCACCGAAGAAGCTGTTGTTTCTTCAAAAATGATGCCGGCCAGAACGTTACAGTCAATGGAGAGCGCTGTAGATTCATGATTACTGACTTTTTCATTCCCCAATTGAATGGCATTAATGTGAAAGCGCTGTGGTTTCAACAAGATAGTGCAACATGCCATACAGCGTGCGCCATAATCAATTTATTGAAGGAAACATTACAAACACATAATTTCGCGTAATGGGCCTGTCCTCCAAGATCGTGTGATTTAATAGCTTTGGATAATTTTCTGTGGGAATATGTAAAGTCGCTAGTCTACACCGATAAACCAGGAACGATAAACTACTTGGAAGCCAACATTCGTCGCGTTATTGCCGATATATGGCCCCAGGTGCTCAAAAAAGTGGTCGATAATTGGACTCAGATTACGCTCTATTCGATCCAGCCGCCCATATGCACGAAATCATATTTAAACACTAATGGCATAAAATTATCTTTCCAATAAAGCCATACCACGATTTTAAGTGTTTTATTTCATTTTAAAGTTATATACCTCTAAAAAAACACGCTTTACGTATATTTTATTTTACTTCATTCTTTGCATATTATTCCGTTAGATATATGTATAAGTTGTTACGCACTTTCTTATTTTCGCAATTTTGTGACACATTTTATCCGGGACACCTCCGAAAAATGTATCCTTTGTTAAAATTTAATTTCGTACAATTCATACAATTCTGCTGCAGAAGCTATCGCGACCACATTGCAAAGCGCCCGAAATAAAAATCTCTGCAATCTGCATAGCACCATTTGTTCAGGACTGGTTTTCAATGTTTCTGCAAGATTTATTGTGTCGGCGCTCACCGCGTGACGTCACACCACCTACGACCTAATTTCTCGGTACCAAGTGGATGTTCACACCAATTTTCAAATCTCTTCAACCGTTTGTAGTATTATTTATTTTAACAATAGTGTTATATAACATGGAACTTTCTTCAACTGTATTTAATTGTGTTGGAACCATGAGCGTTCGTGCAAATATGCCGTCACGCTGTTTCTACCGATGCAGTAAGGAGGTGAAGAGGATGCAGTGAACATAATATTTTATGCAATGCCAGCAAATGGCGTTCAAATATGGAAAAGGGCCAGATAATATCGGGACGAAATTGAGCGTTCAAAATAAGGTCAAATATCTCGGCCATATCTTCAATGAAGATGGACAAGACGATGATGACATAAAACAGCAGAGGAGACAGTTGAGCGTTCGTGGTAATATGCTGACACGGTGTTTCTACCGATGCAGTAAGGGATCCTGTTTAAATCGTTCTTCACCCGCAAGTGACGTATAACCAACCGTCTCCGAATTCAATACAAATAACTCATACAGAGTATTGTTCGGATTGGCGCGTAATTGCAGCGCATCTACAATGTTTGCCGAAGGCCGTATACAGAGATTCGTTCCGCTTCTGAGACATCGAGTTGCGGACGTAAAGCTGCGGCTGGGGCTCAGCACTCAGCACCAACTCTCCGGTGCAAGCGGCGCTCTCATAGAAAGCTGGTTCCTACGACTACAGAATAGCTAAAGATACAATAATGGCCGTGACTGAAGTATTTGTATATTTAGTATTTATATTTATATATATGTGTGTTAACATTTTATTTATTTATATTTTTTTGGTTTTCTTTTCATAACATAAATAATATTTATGGCCAATCATAAAATAAAAAATAAACCCCATCGCGGTGGAATAATCGTATTATTATTATACTTAAATATTCAAATATAAATAATTCTACGTACTTTATATATTTATGAGTAATTCGTTTAAAATCGAAAACTTAACAAAATTGTTATTTTCAAGATAATACATATATAAAAATAATTTAACTTGCCATGTGTGAACCAAGGTTTATAATAAAAAAAACTCCAATATTACCATTTAAATAGGAGCTGATAAAAAAAAGATATATGATGCAAGTGTTGATGGCACCAGAAGTAGATGACGTGCGCTGAAGACCTGGCACGACCAGATAAACCAGATACTGGATAATGGTCCCGTTAGAAACCTCAATAATCATCGAGCTTGTATGAGAAGATGTATGAATGAGAACTGTGTGTCAGGACAGAAGAGTGTGGCGCTCTATCATATCTGCCTACCCCCGCGAGGAAACGGCTTGATGGTAAGTAAGTAAGTAGACCACGATGTGTATACATTTGTGTTTATTACGGATGAATGTGCTGCGCCTGCCAATATTTGTATTAGCAATCTGTACAACACGTGCGTTAGTAATTTGTGTTCCATAGGCGCTTTGCTAATTTCTATTCGTGGAGGTAGGATAGATAGAGACATACATATAAAATCCGTGAAAGGTTCCATTATTTGAATTATTAAACTTTGTTTTTACGGAATCTCAAATACCTTTAAGTAGTCCGTTAGGAGACGCCAGAATTAATAATTCATTATTTATTAAATTTTGGTCACATTAATACAACTTATATATTATATTAAGTTATATATCACAGTCTTGTGTTTTGAATAATTACAACTTCACAATAAGAATGTGTTCTCCTTAATAACATATAAGTTGTATCAATGTTAAATTTAATTTGTAGTAAAATATCACAGAACTGTGTTCTAAAAAACTACAACTTAATGATTATGTGTTTTCTTATTATTAATACGATATAACAGGTTTTTTTTTAAACTGTTACTATAATTGTTTGAAATTTAAGTATATAATAGTGCAGTTGAGTGTTGCGTACGTTTTAAACAGTCCCCCATGTGAATTATATCATTCTGTATGCTTTGTATGCTGAAATTGCTTTCCGACATAAATGACTTCCTATCAAATGGAATATTTGATCTAACGACTCAACAATACCCCATCTGTGTCGGGTGATCCGAAGTTATACGGTGCGCCACCCCTAGACTCGACCCTTTTATTCCTTATCACAATACTGGGTGATCCGATTCAATTGTTATTAGGTCAATGAAATAGTTCTAGTTTAGGGTAAATATTACCGGTTGAATTCGAGGAATTTCGTTAAACTGTTGTTTAATGTAAATATATTAAATTTCATATTCTTACATTATGTTTAATGTACCAGAAATCAATCACAGATGACTGGTTGCCATGCGATATATTTTTTAATATTTAAAATATATTTTAGTTGTAGTTTTTCAAAACACAGCTCTCTAGTATTTTAATGCAAATTAAATATATCAATTAAAAAGATTTACAGGAAAATTAATCTAATCTAGTTGTACCTATTCGGAGTATTCTAAATTAAAAGGTGATGGCTTTTAAATTTATAATAATTGATGTATCAATTAAACAAACAAAGGCATATAAGTTGTTGTAGTGTAATCGGTTAACGCATTCCTCAGATAGGAAAGGATCCAATTGATACATTTAATTTATATGAAAATGGTTTAACACTTCACTTAACCAATTCGTAATGACGCTCGTTCGCCATGTTTCTTAGCCGAAAAGCCACTGCTCGTCAGGCTTTTATCGCAGCGCTTTATAGACTGATATTTGAAAAAATAAATAAAACTGTTTATACATCGGCTAAATGTACACCACTGATACTGGGGTGATATAAGACAATACATTACGAAGTAAACAAATTAATTAATTGTAGTTTTGAAAAACACCAAAGTTTAAATAAATCACAGAATTCGAACCTGCGCTCCATGAGGAATTTTTATTTCTAATGGATATTACTGTATTTATAATGAACGTTCACCCTTACATTAAATTGACTCCCCTATTCTTCCAGAGGGATGAAAATATTTGTCAAATGATTATTGTTTTTTGTTGCGGATGATTTAAATCATATTAGTTTTGTTTACAACGTGTCAAATAAATAAATGTAACGTGAAGGGACATCTTACCTCTCGTTGAAATGTGATTCAAGGTTTAGTGTGGTTAAAGCGACATACTATATTATGTTCCAGGTCGATTTAATTTGGCCGCCATTTTAGTTTGGCAGACACTTGTCAGTTCGTATTTGGTAGTCGTAGAGAGTAGTTGATTACAATTTATTACGGAGCATCTAACGCCTCAACAACGTGTTGAAGTCATTAAAACATTTTTTTTTAATAATAATGGCAACGCTGTAACCATGTCGCTATCGTCACATGTTAGAAAGCTTCTTGGTGGCCGAATTGGGTAATATCGACTGGCCATCTCGATCACGTGATTTATCGGCTCCCGACTTTTTCTGTGGGATTACTTGAATGGAAAAGTCTACGCTAACAAGCCAACTACAATTGCAATGCTACATGACTATATTTTAAATGAATTTGTAGAAATAGCACGCGAAGTGTGCGAGAATGTTATGAAAAATATGGTTAAAAGAGCACGCATTTGTGCAGCTGCCAGAGGCGGCCATGCGATGAGGTGACCCACCGCTAACTCAGGACCGTTATATTAGCAAAAATTCCTGTCTTACTCATTCTACTATCTAAAGGGTGTTTTTTTAGAAATTAGTTTTTCGAATTAGCAACACTTTTTCCAGCGACAGCCAATTTCTGCTCAGTTTGGTTTGTCATTACGCCAGAACAACGCTTGAAGATTGTGCAAATTTATTTCGGAAATCGTGGTTCAGTTCGCGAAACTTACCGTGCGCTGCGTCCATTTTATGCTCAACGTAATCGTACATCCGAGCACATAATTCGAATAACCATGGATCGTTTTCGCACCACGCATACTCTAATTGATAATACGCATCCGTAGAGACGTCGTACAGTGCGCACCGAAAAAGCTGTTGTTTCTTCAAACATGATGTCGACCAGAACGTTACAGTCAATGGAGAGCGCTGTAGATTCATGATTACTGACTTTTTCATTCCTAAATTGAATGGCATCATTGTGAAAGGGCTGTGGTCTCAACAAAATGGCGCAACAGCCACACAGCGCGGGCCACAATCAATTTATTGAACGAAACATTCGATAAACGCATAATTTCGCGTAATGGACCAGCGAATTGGCCTCCAAGGTCGTGTGATTTAACAACTTTGGATTATTTTCTGTAGGAACATGTGTAGTCAGTAGTCTATGCCGATAAACCAGAGGCGATAGATGACTTGGAAGCCAACATTCGTCGCGTTATTGCCGATATATGTGCCCAGGTGCTCGAAATAGTAGACTTTCATATTGCGCTTTATTCGAACCAGCCACGGCATCCATATGCGCGAATCATATTTAAACACTAATGGTATAAAACTATCTTTCCAATAAAGCCAATACTATGGTTATTGCCATGATTTTTATGTGTTTTATTTCAATTTAAAGTACACTTCAAAAGAAACATTATTTAGTATCAATAGCCTACGGTGGGTAGTCCCATTATAGTAAACGCATGTGGTAACCATTTTTAAGATGTTTAATGATCATATTTTTAATGTAGCTCATTAGGAAACCTTAACGATTATCCTGGTTTCTTTTAACTGGACGTTCATACGAACATCCCAGGATTTCAATTATATTATATCCATCGGCTATTTCGCATGCTTTATCAGAAGCATGTCAAGCAATTGTCTTCGTTTTCCAAGGCTACACTAATGTAAAGCCAAATGAAAATAATGCTATTATTTATTTATTAATTCAAACAGTTTATCGTTATAATAGTTAAATCAATAAAGAGACAGCTATAACTACCTAAACACCCAAAGTTTGGTAGAGTTCAATAAATCGTTTAATATATTACTATATTACACGCTGCAACCATACGGTTGCAAACCGACCCTGCAGAGACGCAATACTTTGATACACTTTGATAAAACAATAAAAAGTGTTTTGATGGGAAAATAAAAAGAAGATAAAAGATAAAAATGTATACGCGTCACACGTTTATCTATCACCAGTTAAATATTAAACTAAAACTGACAGCGAAAGTTATAATGTGTCCACGAGATAATTTTTAAATTCAAATAATAAGCAATGCGCCTGTGAAATAACAATAATAACAATAGAAACTTAGAATAAAGTCCTTTATTCTTCGGCGGTTCCTTGTTACGAGGATGATGTCTTCCATGGTTTCTCGGTCATGACAAAGGCCTGTGTGCGTCGGATTGTTTAAGGTGTAGATGGAATTGCACACTACCACGCACACGTACGTACTCTCGGAATAATCATAAAATTAGTTTAATGGCAAGGGTTAACTGAGACGACTGAAGCTCTGTCTCTCTCCATTATTTAACAACCATTTTTGCCTATGCACAGGGCTTCATGCAGTAGGATTCCAAATGTGACTGAATGTGAAGAATGTCAAAATTACCCAATTCTGAAAAATGTCGTAATTACACACTTCTGAGGTATTTGATAATTACACAATTAAAAGTAATATAAAAATTACTGCGTAATTTAAAAAAAACCTAAACAAATTGCGTAATTTAGAAAAAAAACAAAATTACGTAGTAATCACATTCCTGGGAATGGAGAAATTTTGAAAAACTACAAAATTGCGTGATAATAACATTCCTTAGAATTGCGCAATTTCGAAAAACTACTAAATTGCGTAATAATTACATTACTTAGATTTGCGTAATTTTAAAAGCCTAAAAAATTGCGTAATAATTACATTCCTTTGAATTACGTAATTTCAAAAAAATACAAAAATAGGTAATAATTACATTCCTTAGAATTGCGTAATCTAGAAAAACTACAAAATTGCGTAATAATTACATTAATTATTACGCAATTTTGTAATTTTTCGAAATTACGCAATTTTAAAAATGGTAATTATAACGTATTTTTATATTTTTTCGATATTAGGCAATTCTAAGGAATGTAATTATTACGTAATTTTGTCATTTTTTGAAATAACGCGTTTTTAAAAAAAAATATTATTACGCAATTTTGTAATTTTTCGAAATTACGCAATTTTAAAAATGGTAATTATAACGCAATTTTATATTTTTTCGATATTAGGCAATTCTAAGGAACGTAATTATTACGCTATATTTTAATTTTTTGAAATAAAGTGTTTTTAAAAAATTTTATTATTACGCAATTTTGTAATTTTTCGAAATTACGCAATTTTAAAAATGGTAATTAAAACGCTATTTTATATTTTTTCGATATTAGGCAATTCTAAGGAACGTAATTATTACGCAATATTTTAATTTTTTGAAATAAAGGGTTTTTAAAAAGTTTTATTATTACTCAATTTTGTAATTTTTCGAATTTACGCAATTTTAAAAATGGTAATTATAACGCTATTTTATAATTTTTCGATATTAGGCAATTCTAAGGAACGTAATTATTACGTAATATAGTCATTTTTTGAAATAAAGCGTTTTTAAAAAGTTTTATTATTACGCAATTTTGTAATTTTTCGAATTTACGCAATTTTAAAAATGGTAATTATAACGCTATTTTATAATTTTTCGATATTAGGTAATTCTAAGGAACGTAATTATTACGCAATATAGTCATTTTTTGAAATAAAGCGTTTTTAAAATTTTTTATTATTACGCAATTTTGTAATTTTTCGAAATTACGCAATTTTAAAAATGGTAATTAAAACGCTATTTTATATTTTTTCGATATTAGGCAATTCTAAGGAACGTAATTATTACGCAATATTGTCATTTTTTGAAATAAAGCGTTTTTAAAAAATTTTATTATTACGCAATTTTGTAATTTTTCGAAATTACGCAATTTTAAAAATGGTAATTAAAACGCTATTTTATATTTTTTCGATATTAGGCAATTCTAAGGAACGTAATTATTACGCAATATTGTCATTTTTTGAAATAAAGCGTTTTTAAAAAATTTTATTATTACGCAATTTTGTAATTTTTCGAAATTACGCAATTTTAAAAATGGTAATTAAAACGCTATTTTATATTTTTTCGATATTAGGCAATTCTAAGGAACGTAATTATTACGCTATATTTTAATTTTTTGAAATAAAGTGTTTTTAAAAAATTTTATTATTACGCAATTTTGTAATTTTTCGAAATTACGCAATTTTAAAAATGGTAATTAAAACGCTATTTTATATTTTTTCGATATTAGGCAATTCTAAGGAACGTAATTATTACGCTATATTTTAATTTTTTGAAATAAAGCGTTTTTAAAAAAATTTATTATTACTCAATTTTGTAATTTTTCGAAATTACGCAATTTTAAAAATGG